>JAVQJD010102436.1:0-30828 GCA_036023655.1 Nannoperca australis | reverse complement strand
ATTATTCCGTTATCTCGAGAAAACGAGCTGAGACAGTTTGAGAACAGACCGCTGCGAAAACACAGTGATAATCTAATGAACGATATTTATTAATCAAATTTCAACCCATCCACTATATTTATTAGAAATGTGTGTTTTTTAAATTACATACATGATTGCACAGTTCTGTTTGGAACAGCAATATTATGTTATACTTCATTTTTACTCATGCACAAGCTGGCGATACTGTAACGTTGTTCATTTTAATTTGGGCTTATTTTATAGGTCAGTCGCAAATTCAGCTTGCTGTTTCTCCAGTTATGAATCCTCGACGACAGTCATGGCAGTGATCTTGAAGGCTCAATTGTGTAATCCTCCCGTGATCTCGATATAACGGAATAATTAACTCGTGACCTCGAGATAACTGCATTAAAAAAATGTATTGCAAGCAAGGCCGCTCTCGGCTTCCATAGTATATGTCTTGCTCCTACACAGCCTTTACACAACTCTCCCACTTATGTAACAGCACAATGCACTCGGCAGGTAATGGACTGACTGATGTCGACAATGTAAACAAACATGGATGCGCCCTCACCCGATAATGAACTTGCGACAACTTTTATGTCCTTAAAAAGATTATTTTCTAAAGACTTTATATTTGGGCATTATATTGAAACAAGAATTGGAATTCCTAACGTATCTCTCACTATATCTTATTTCTACTCAGCTAGCCTACATACAAAAGACGGTTCACCCTGGGTGAGAATGTATTTGTTTTAATGTGTAGACAAAGACAAACACGGGACGACAAACTTTATTATCGAAAACTCTCACAAATATATAGTAAGCTAATATTAATAATTTTGAAGAATGACTCAAGAAGCAAACGTTTGAAATCAGGTAAAGAAAGAACATAAAAAAGAGTTAAACGAAGGAACTAAATTAACTGTCGTAAACAGTTCTGAACCGTTTCCTCCAGTTATTTAGGTTCTTCGTTCGCCGAAAGCTTCTCTGTAGGTTTTGGCAGAAGGCGGCGACTCAAACGAACGAATCATTTTGCGGGAGGAATCAGTTTGTTTCGTTCACTTCAAAGATTTGTTCAAATAGAACGAATCGTTCGCGAACGACCCGTCACTACTCTCAGCCAACTGCAAGAGCCATATGGAGCCAGAACAGTGACAACAGGATTTGGCATCAAAAAGACTTTTTTTGCGTAAAAAGAAACTGTCATTGAAAAACAAAAATCATATCAAGTTCAGGTTTTCTTTTTGATGCCAAATCTTCTTTTCAATGCCAAATCCAACTGGCACTGTTCTTGCTCCATAGATCAGGGCATGATGGGAAACGCTTGGCTGGCTCCTGATCAAAGAGTGGTTTGGTTCTTAATTTTGACCACAAACTTGTTGTTCTTGTTTTGCAGAAAATTCTTATTTTAAATGTAATTGTAATATTTAACGCTAAATTGTAGACAGTATGTTGTGCAGTGATGGTTTCATCTGTTAATAAACATATCTTGCGTGGTTGATATAAATAATAAAATTTATTTCAGCCATAACTATCTGCACTTGATGCAGACTACAGGTAGCCTACAGGTGGCTCTAACAGGATGTAAACATTTCTGTCACTTCCTGTATATTTGTTGAAGGCTGCTGGAAACAAGGGAGGCGCAGTTCATCTCGAACGATCCTTTTGTCACCTAAGTTGATGCTAATGAAGAAGTTAGCTAACATTCCGCTTTCAATAAAATGGCTTTAGCTAGCTTACTTTAATTATTAAGAAAATTCTGAAAGGATCCAAATTACGTGGCATTTAAAACAAGTGACATAAAGGGTGACTTTTATGCACTGTATTGTAATACTGTGACATTTGAATGCCCTCAATTGTGCAGTACGTACCTCGACGGAAGCTTTTATTTAGAGCCGTCTCACCGGAAGCCCTGTAAGCGACACTGCGTGACTTGACGGTGGTTATCTGCCCACAGACTCCCAACAGGAGAGATACCGGAGAGCAGGAACTGGTTCGTTCGCCTCGCCGGTGCTGCTGCTGCAACACTTACCACCGAAGGCGGAGAAAGGGGCTGACCGACACGGTTCACGACTGAGTTTGCTGGAATAGCGCGGCACTGAGCTGCTTTTACACATTTACAGGACTTAATAGTTGGAGGGCAGAGCCTCTTCGCCAATGGCAAGTCCGGTTGCAGACATAGGACCGTCTCATCAGCATCACCCCGTGACCGAGTCGGCCGCAGACTCCGCGTTTCAGGAGGCGCAGAAATGGATAGAGGTGAGTACAGACACTGTTTTACAGATACTGTAACTCCTCAGCACTTTGCTTCCCTTTTGCGCAGGTGTTTTGTTGTCATTGTGTGGCCTTAGTTACTGGCTTGCAGCATGTATCTGCAGCTCATTCTCCTTTAAACTGCAGTTTGATTTTATTGCTTCGTCACCTGTTGAAAGGTGACTCAAACTGCAATGATATGACCCAGATTCTGACGAAATACCCCGATTATATTCCGGTGAAGTTCCTGTGATGAGTTAGCATGCTTGTTGCTTAGTAATGCATTTATCGGGAATATGAGTTTATTGGTATTTTAATCTTCTGCAATATAACATTTCTGTGTTAATACATTAATGTCAAAATAGAAAGTTACGTTTTTAACCTGTAATTATACAACCTAACTAAAATAATACCGTAATATCCCTAATAGGATGTCGCACTTTGCACAAGACCTTCCTAAATGTTGCAGTGTGCTTTCACTTGTTTTTGGTGAGGGCAGTACAGTAGCTGTGACTGCCGTGGGGCCTGGTAGGTGTTTGGCTGAAAACAATGAATGCATCATGTGGAATGGATTTTTGCCTCATTGTGAGCCTGGTGAACAATAATCACACAAACAAGGTTTTGTTCTGGGAGAATTTCAATCACGACACTTGCCTGCCCCCATTGCATTTGACTTTGTCATCCTGCAGTGAGCTGTGCTCTTGTCAGCCTTCATAACACTGGTGACTGGCTCATTTTCTGTTGCACGTTGGTGGAATGCAGTCACAGCTTTGCAGGTTTACATAAAGGCCCTGATTAAAAAACAAAGTGTTTTTATAAAGTGAGTGATTTCATGTAGCAGGGGCATTGCTAAGGATTATGGGGCCTCTGCACAAGAAAGGACTGCTGGCCCCCTATACTCTTCCCTCATTTACATTTAACTAATCATTGGCACATTGAATGCATTGGATATTACCCTTATAACCACGATTAGCTGTTACAACCATCATCATCGCCTCTTTCAACAACAAAAGGTTGACCATAGAGCTGAAATGAAACAATTATAATACTCAATTAACCATTTAAGTAATTTTTTCAACAAAATGTCAAAAAAGTTAACACTGAATTCTGTTACATTTTATCCTGATGGGCTCTGTGAAGATGTGGTGGGCACTTTTATCTATTTTTTCAATGTTTTTTCAAATTATCATACGGTTTTCTCGCCGCACAATGTCTACTCACTGTTACAGTTTTGTCCACCACCGTTTTTCCTTTAAGATTTTTAATGGGGAGGGCAAAACACAATTGTTCCTGGTGTTTAAATCAAGCCTCTCAAGCTCTTGTCACTGAGCTTTTCCTCTTGCTACATACATCCCTGATTTGTTGGGATTCAACATTCCCTGTTCACGAGAAAAATTGCTTTTTTAAAGAAATCAATCTTCAGCGCTTCAGAATAAAACGCAGAACTCAACCTGTATCATATCTTTTCACTTTCCACTTCTATCTTTTCACGATATTTAGGGAATTGTTATTTATAAAGTAGGTAACAGCGGCAGTAGATCTGTATGTCACTCTATGATGGTTAAACTTTGCAATAAATCTGCGGTTTAGTGCCGAACCGTGGGGGGAGGTCCGTGCAGATCACCGATCAACTGTGATCTGTTTCACCACTAGACAGCATGAATAGGGAAATATTACAGAGGGGTATTGGCTCAACCATATTATTGCATCCCTGCGTATTTATTTAATCTTTGTTATCATCAGCTGCCACACTGCATTTGTATTGGCCGGACTGTTCCACGTATCATTTAGTGTTGGACTGAATACATCAAACTCTAAAGAATGTATAACACAATGTTTGTTGTTTTTCGTCTGTCTAGTTTGACACTAGTATTTTTAGATGTTTTCAACTCTTGATATCTCACTTACAATTTCATATTTATTGATATGTTGTTATTACCTTACTGTGTTTCAACTAATCTAATTGTATAACATAAGTAATATTGAAAATGACAAATCCTCTTTAAAAGTGCCATTCTACATCACAGGCCTATTTAGCAGCACCAATCTCCTTGGAGGCACATATCAAATCTTTAAAAAGCCACTACTGACCTAGAATCTCCGAGGCAAATTAGGGCCAAGAGCTGAAAAGGCAGGAGTGAACTGATACAACTCCTGTCTTGTTGTTTCTCTATCACTCTTCCCCCACAGGGACTGATTTCATTACACACCTGGTGACGGTCCTTCAGTCACCTCAGGGAACCAGAGACAGGTCACTGGTTCCTGAATGAATAGAACTTCACAAAGCCTCAGTCAGCATCCCAACCATGGATGCTTTATAAGAACTGGATATGGCGCCACCACTCAGCCTTGCTTCCATTTTTTTCCAGTGGCCACTTGCAGTATTGCAGCAAAATGTTCCCCTGTAGCCTAAAAAGCATTTTCCCCATAGGCCACCACTGAAAAAGAGATGTTTGTAAAACTGTTGACAGGACACCTCCAGCTGCAAACAAGGTCTATTATGACTCTTTCTATTGATCCATGGAGGTTTTATAGTTGTAAAACCTTCCTCGAGCTGAGAAAAGTGACGTCATCGTCACAATGCCGAGCAGGTACTCGCAGGCGTCGCCAACAGGGGGAAACACTACTGCACATATTTAGTGGGCCGCATAACCCTCAAAGTAAACCCAGAAGCTAGAAACTACGTCAGGTAAGCAATTCTCATTGGACTGAACAGACATCATCTTTGAGTCCGGTATTCGGTTCTTATAATACATCCATGATCCCAACGGCCAATGTTTTGTCCCCCTGTCCCCCCGTTTGCCATGTAGTGTGAGAGACTATTCAGGACGTGCAATGGGCATCCGTGTTACAAGAAAACAGTCAGATAACTTTTCTTGCAGAGGCATGTTTGATCACTATATTGTAGGGTTTGTTCACACCAAGCATGTTTTGGGTGATTTTGTTTTCATCAACCTGGAGCTGTTCCTCTTTAATTTTGATTTGTTTTGGAAGGTGAGAATAATTTGATCTCTGCTGTGCTCTAACCACACAGAGATCCTTGAAACTGCTGTTGAAAACCAGATTTATGCTTCTTTGTCAACATTTTCTGGTGGTCCCGCCATAGTTGCATCTGGAGTAGAAACTAATTTATAGTAAAGCGCAGGATTGTATTCTGTAGATCACCATAGCACCACTGTAACAGTAAATTGACTTATCATAGATTGATTCATAATGAAAATAATTGTTACTTGTAACACTTATTGTCTACTTTCAATTACAAAATAATCCTCTCAAATGTGTCACCTTGGGAAATGAGCTCAGACAAATGGCAACCAACGGCCTTATCTGTAAAACCCAACACCTTGATGAAGCATTCACACCTGCACTCATCACCTCCTTGCCCGCTGGTTCCTCTCACCATCTTGTCAGCAACACTGTCACTAATGACAGTGTTTAGCCTCCTCTGATCTTCAGAGGAGACTGGCTGGCCGTTTGATGAGGCTAGAAACCTTCAGCATGTTTCATAGAGCCACAGGGTGTTTGTATGAACGGAAATCCATTGAAATGATCTGACAGGCTCTTTTCCCCGGCACACATCTTAGTGTTTTGATGAATTGGTTTTTCAGAATGGTGGTTGAGCACTGTTATGCTGTTGGCAAATTCATGTAGAGTTGCATAATTTCATCGCCTTGTTATGATTAAAGACAATTCTGGAGGAAAGACATCCGACTGATAAATAGTATATATGCATTGGAACAAATGGAATAAGTTACAATTATGTAATTATGTACACATAATGTAATTATGTAAAACTTGCAAAGCAAACCCAGTTTGGCACGTGTAGTGTAATAAGATATGTTGTTATAAACAAAGCCAAGTAAGAGAGATTAACTCCTGTTTTCTTTGGGGGAGTTAATCATACTAAAAACATGAAAACATTTATTATATATATATTTTAAAAAATTATAGTCTTTTTATATAGTATAATATAGTCTATATAGACTGGCAGTTAAGCCATGATGCCAGACAAGCTGTCTTGTACATGATTTAAAACTGCTTGCAACTAGACTTTGCCATGACAGCTGAGTCTGCACTGGTGTCTGCACAGAAGGACAGGCCATCTTGACTGTCTCTGCACATTAACTTGTGGTTTGTGAACATATTTTATTCAAATGTCTTGTCTGCTGTCATAACCAGTAACCAACCAAACAACGACTATTTTCATTAACAATTAATGAAAATAATTAATCATTTTCATGAATCGTTAATGATTATTATTTCTATTAATGGATTACTCGTTTTGTTGAAATGAAATTTAAAAAACCTCTCGGAGCCCATGGTGACATTCACAAAGAATCAGTTTACTGAGATTTATAATAAAGAAAAGCAGCAAATCCAAGCTGGAACCTGAGACATGAGAAATTGTAGCTTTTTTTGTTGTTGCAGTTTTCCTTTTCCATTTCCATTAATTGATTATCAAAATAGTTGCAGAACATTTTTCTTTCAATTGACTAATCAATCAACCAACTGATCATTCAGCTCTGTCACAGTTGTATCAAACAGTCATAATTTACTAATGGAATGTCTTGGCAAGATGTCTTTTTTTCCAGAGCTTGTCTTAACTTGTTCAGTGTCTCTTCTCTGTCAGTTGAGCATTGTCTGAGTATCTCTGTTTCTTACTAACCCTGAACCCCCACCTTCTATCCTTCTATCCAAGTCATGGCATGTCTAGGGGGCGAAAACATTGTTCCATTGTGACATACCTGAAAGGGAAAGTTATATCATCTACATGTCAATGGCTGATATGCCAGTGATCTCATTGCACCCAACAGTCAAATCACCAGACTGGTCCATGTTATTAGACTCTGTGTAGATATCATTGTGTTTTTACATAGTATACACACAGTATTTAATCTTGTGATTCAAAGTATACTGTTAGCATGCCAGAGCGGTCAAAGGAGTCAAATTAAGAGACACAACAGTCTCAGGTTGAATTTCAGCACGAAAATATTTTTATTTTACACAGCACCCTCCGCCAGCCCAGCATCCACAGACTGAGGTCTTATATATGGGTGCCTGCCCACATAATTGTCTGGCACATACCATTACAGCTTAATACACATACATATACAATAAAAACATAAACCACAAAAACCATTTCCACAACATATATTCAATCTTAATACATATTACACCCTTCTAACCACTCCTGTTGTTACCAGCTCACACGAACTGCAACACACCAAAAATATCAATCAATAAATACATTTATTAAAATATCACGTTTAACCCTGCCTCAATTACTCATTCTGTTCCATTAATATTTAGCACTAACTACACATTCATTAACCGGAACTCGTCACAGAAACTTGCAATATACAGTTTAAATTGGTGTATGACCTTGTTTAGGTATTTGTTTTTTAAATAACTGAATCAGAAAAAAAGACTGAAACATGTATTAAGTCTATTAAGTATAGTATTAAGTATTAAGTGTATTAAGTATAGACACTAGACTAAACTGCTATAAAGGTTTCAATTAATTACCACGCAAACGTTAGCGAAATACTGACAATAAGGACCAACCTACTGGAAGGAGTTACAGTATATCAGGTTAAAAGTGCCAAATGGGACAAGACTTGATGACATCTCCTGGTGTTTGCTATGGAAACGTTGAGTTAAGGAGCCAGGAAGCAATGAGCCAAGCCACATGGGGAAAAGAGGGTGATAGATGCCAAGAACCCAAAGAGTTTTTAACACTGATGAGGATCCTCACGCATTGTAAGAACAATATGTCATCTCTGCACACTTCCATATGCCATTAGGCCTTTTTCGCAAAACCGGTTATTTGAATAGTAGTTGTACATTTGTGTTAGCAATATACCACTAAATCAATGTCAAAACAGTCAGAGGGTGTTGTTGCTGAGCAAACTAAACTGGAAGAAAGTGCAAGAAACTGACATCCATCATTTTAATCTCCTTTATTAAAATGAAAAAGAATATGAGCCCATATGGAGAGAAGTCAGAGAAAGAGATCATGTTATATGGATGCTTACCAATGCTGCGGTTCACACTAATATGTGTTCATGTAGTCTTTGCTAACACAGGTTGTCTACTTTTTGCAATTCATATATATTTTCAAAACAATTTCCTTTGCCATTTAAAATAGTTTTGTCATCAGAGCACCTTAAATTTAGGCAGCAACAAATTGAGATCCTTGAAACTGTGCTAGTTGGATCATGATGCCTGAACTTCATATTAAAGCAGAGCCCTCTTTTTAGGTGGAGACATACTGGAGATCTAATTGGCATCCATCATACTATGAACTGCCATTGTAGATGCATTTGCATTGTGACTTAATCTCTTTTCCTTTTTGGATGACAGCAACAGGGAATGAGAAATTCAATGCAGGCGCTCCTCTCAGTTTTTTGGGCCCTGGGCTGTTTTGGAAAGCCAGTGTCGTGCTTAAAAAGAAGAGTCACTCCTGAATTCATCCATGATCTCATTCCCAGTTTGGGGGCATTGTCATTCTTTCCTACAGAATGGACTGATGTGTTGAGTGCTCAAAGTACATGAGATGCGCTGCTATGACAACAAGCCATGGAAGGATGTTATTTTAGAAGGAAGCGCTTGTCAGAGAAGGGTTTAGGCTAGATTGAGGATGTCCCCTTCATCACTCACCTTAATGCTCTGCTGAATGGGAAATCCATGGTCTATCCCCCTTCTCACTCTGCAGCTTGAATGATTTGCTTAGAGTACATAGTTAAGTGTATTATTCCAGGATGAGAATTAAGTTGAAACATGGACATGAATAAAGTCTTTCACTTGGTTCCTCTTCACTCAGAGCAAAATTTACAACATCTGCTGCCAGTGTGTTTATGGTCATAGTTAAATACAGTCATATTTAAGCAGTTTGGACAAAATTGATAATGAGTCTCATTTGTGCTAATTGCATGAGCAGAGTAAATAAAAGTAGTGTTTACAAGATAGGGGTTGCAATGTATTATTTGTACTATACTATACTATTCTTATTCAGTGGACATAACGTTTCTATCTTTTATGGATCCCTCGAGTGAAAATGTGGGCACTTATATTTAGCCATTTTCAATAGTGCAAGATGCTACTAATCATGATCTATAATAGCCTCAAACACTACGTTTATAGACTCAAACCCTTACGTTTGCCCTTGTTGAATATGCTTTATTATCCACAGTTGTAGTAGTTTGTCATGTATTTATGTTTCCTAAATGCAAGCATTGAAAGCGCAATTGATTGAACAAACCACAACATAATTGTCTGGATTCTGCTCAGCTGAGCTGTAGCAGTACAAAATTGGATGCTGTAGCTTTTATAATTTGATTGAACCTCCCTCTTTGTTCTTCACAGTGTGTTAGATATGTTACAACACTTCAGCAGATTTGGACAGGTTGTAAAGAGGATGCCATGACATACAGGCACAAATCCGCATAGTAAGACAATAATGCAGTTGTCAGTAAATGCCTGCTAGACTGAGTCCAGATGGGTCTTTATGAACACACACGCATGTTTGGGGTGCGAGGTGATTATGTGTGTGAATGATTACTCCTTCTCCGCTATGCGTGCATGTTTGTACATTTGTGTTCATGCCGTCATTGAGGCAACCGGCATCCACTCATGGTTATTCCACGTTCTGTAGTTTCTGGAAAGTCATTGTTGTTATATCAGTGAAAGACTTCCAGTGATGACCAGGGTTGCGTTGTTTCAACATTTTCTGTAGCTGATCTTTAAAGCAACTGATCATTAGCGATTCTGGTATTCAAGTGTGTCCTGCCTGTAGCTTCATATATTTCATATAATGCCCTTCGTCTCAAGGGTTAGGGCTTCAGATAAAGCAGTGGCTAGGCAAAGTGGATATTTTAAGGGTGCATGTGCCAAAGTTAACACACATAAGAATGTGCTTTGAAGCAGAGAGGAAAGCCAAATGGCTCAACTTATCTAGTAAAACAGGTAGGCTACTTAATTTCATAACCAAATATATTCAAATAAAGTAGGCCACTGCTGGACTAAGTGAAAGCAGTATTCTTACTAAATGTATATTTCGACATACTATACCCATTCATATTTAGAATGGCTTGTTTTTCAAGGGTTTAAAGTTGGTTGGTTCCACTAGAAAGCCTTTATTTAAATGAGACTGTACTGTAGGCTTAAGAATAGGTTTCTTTGCTTTTAATGAAAAAGCATAAATTGTGATCAGTTTCTAGAATACAAGGTTGTTTCTTTCTTTCTTTCTTTCACATTGACACATGGTAGACGATATTTTATGTGTCATCTTTTAACAGGTTTAAGACCTACTGACTATCCAGTGTGATGGTGTCAGAATGTAATTGGCAGATTCTTGTGCTACATGATGAATTTGAACTTACATAGGAGGCTACAAAACAGTGGCCATCTCAAATATTACTGGTGACCGATTTTGTTTGCTGGATCCATGCTGGGATATAGCCTACAGCTCACCTGGACCTTAAACTGGATAAGCAGTATATAACGTTTGGATGAAAAGAAGGATGGAATTATAAAACAGCCACCATGAACAAAGCACAGAGAATATCAGCTGCTTGGTCTAAAAGTCCCTTTTTTGACCTTTGAAATGTTTACACCCAGCATCCACACTTCTCCATACCCCCTAAAATGGAGATATTTGAAAACAGGTTTCAGTTTGAAAACTTGCGTTTTAGTGAGGACGGGCAAAAACGGAGACGTTGTAAAACGATGACGCACAAACCCACAGCCACGGCGTGCCTTCCCTGATTCGTCACGCCCGAATCACGTGACCTCTTCCCAGACGCAAACAAAAGACATCGGCCTTGACTCCCAGCAGATAATTCAACATTATTAACGATTACGAGTTTACACCGGCACGTGCATGCCCAGTGCATGTGAATGACAACGTGATATGCGTTTTAAGGCGTGTAGCATGGACGGAGATTTTCTGAAACAGTGCTGCTCAAATGCTCACGTGTACGGAGAACTAAGTAATGTGGACGTAGCCTCTCTCTATGACAAGGTGAACATATTCATCTTGTTCAACTGTCAGGTCTATGTGTTGATGCACTGAAAGGGGGAAAAGAGCTTTCAAGGAGGATGAAGCAAGGCAGCCTGGCACTGCAGTGCGACACACACACACACACACACACACACACGCACCAGAGGAGGAGGAGGTACAGCCGGCTGTGTGCCAGGGCTGCACAGCCACTCTCTACAGGCAAGCTGTTAACAATTGTTGTCACTTGCCAAGCTAGCCAATGCACCTAATGCTCACTCTGAAAAGAAACATAACTGACAGATGTTGACAGCATGTTGGTGTGAGGACTGGGAGGTTCGGCATTTTAAAGTCAATTTCAAGCATGTAGAGAATGTCTTAATCCAAAATGACTTACACTGTAACCGTAGAATAGGCTTAAACACTACAGTTTTGAAATGTATATCTGCATCAATATGATCACATTTCTGTGCGTGCACATGGATCTGCCTATTTTGGTAATGTACATGTTTTGCCATGGTTGCGTCCAACAGTAGATTGGGTGTTGGCAGGCATGAGGTTAGACACCCTGATGGATCTAAGAAACTTTACATCTAGTAGTAGTATAATGATGAGATATTCAAGGGGGAAGTAAAAGCTAACGCAGCCACTCCATTCAAGACATCACTATTAATAATTAGTTAGTTAGAAAAACAAAGCCAAAATAAGGCACTCTTGAAGTAAAATGTATTATGCAGTTTTCTCACATTCTCCTGAGCCACAGCATGCCCAAAAATCCCTAGAGTTGTTTTCAGTTAATAATATTCCTTTAATCTAACCACAAAACTCTTTAAGTTTTATTTGAAAGACCTGCTTTCCTTTTCATTAAGCAGCCGCAAACCAAAGATGACATTGAAACAGACACACAAAACTCAGTGTTCTCTGTCTGTCTTCTTTAAATGAATAAAGTTAATCTAGAAATATTCAGTGCTGGCTTTGTGGAATAGATGCAGGGAGAAAGCAACCATACATAGGATCTGCTCTGTTTAGTCACCACCACCACTTGGTAATTGTTCAAAGTTTGCAAAATACTTCTTCTTCCAAACAGATTTTCTCGACCTATTCACTGTCATTCAGTCACAAGCCTGATCTCTAATCTTTGCCCATAATTACAGGCTGTACCTCCTCTGTCATGTTATTTGCCACCACTCTATTGATTGCCCTTGTTCGCAGGCAATGTGGGTCACTTTGCAGGCCTCTCGTTCAACTCTTTGATTTATTGATGGTTTTGTGGGCTTTTGACTGAAAGGTTGCAGATTCAAGTTCTTAGACCAGCTGGGAGCACTCTTCTTCAGTCCAGCAGATATCTTTCAGTAAATACCACGCTTGAACTGATTTAGCAGCAGTTGAAGATTGGGTTTGTAATGGGCAGATTTCTAGTGTAGTTGTGAAACCTTTAATTATCTTAAAAAAGAGTATGAGCAATCTTAAAAACATATTGCATGAGGTGTTACTCACACTCGCACTATTTGGAGCTGTTCTTAGTGGACATATGTGGCTGTTTGATGGATAGGACAGAGACTGATGTTTCTCCACTGTCCAGGGGATGTTTCTAATTGGGTCATGCAGGCTGAGCCGGTTTCCTAGTTTTCTGAGCTGGGGCACTGGGGAGCTGGACTCTTTCTGACTGCCAAGGGAGCAAGTGCAGCCTGCACCGGATGGCAGGCTGACTGTCAGTCTTATAGTAACAGTGTAACACCATATTACCTTGCTCTGATCTGTTGTGCACGGCTTCATCATATTGTCCATGATGTATTTTCATAGGCCAACCTGGAAGTTAGCATCGTCTTGGTTCCCTTGACAAAAAGCCAACAGGAGTTTTCCATTAGATTTTGGGTTATTGCAGAAAATAACCTCTGTGGCAAACAAACAAACGTTGTGCACTTGATGTGCATCAAGATCATTTTAACAATTGAACACCACCAAATGTAATTGCCAGGAGTAAAAAGCTAACAATAGGCTATAAACAAACTATACCATGGTTGCATTACTTCGGAGTCAACACCACTACGCTTCCAACTTGTAATTTGGTTTTGTGTACTTGCTTCTTCTACAAAAGCCTTTCAGAAAGTTTGAGTTAGAATAGTTTGCAAGAGCATGCATATAAAAGACAATGAGGCTGTAAAGGTGGACGAGTGAGTAGAAGGGTTTCTGTGTTCTGTGTTATGATGCTTAATATCCCGAAGACCACTGTAATCTCATGTTGCCACTTGTTAGCAATTGCCTTTTTTTAAGACACGCAAAAAAGCTTTAAAATTCACAAGTGCTGTATTTACTGACGTATTTTATTTCGTAGAACACAATGTGAAAGTCTCTTAAGGTTGTGCATTCAAGAAACCCCATTAACTTTGAGACAAAGGAACCGGAAGTGCAAAAATGCTGACTGATTTCCATGTTTTAGGACTCATTCCTGCAGCATCGATCTGTTCATTTAGAGTCGAAGTGGCTTCTTCGTTTTGTCTTTGGATTTACTGCCAAAGTAATGGAGGCTGTTCAGCATCAGTTCAGCTTGTTTCAGCATAATTTCGAGGATACAAAGTGACAGTTTAATGAGTTTGATAGATAGATCTGCCTCAGCTCGGGCATTGTTTCATATATTTTATGAAATTATTAGACACAAGTTGAGGTCAAATTACTACGTTTTTTTGCACTGAAGAGATCCAGATGACTCAGGTCCTCCATGAATGGAGGCTTTTAGAACCGAGTGGGAAAGCTTTCATTGTCTCACACACACACACACACACAGTCTCATACACATGACTTTGTTCTCACCCCAACATTCCTGAGCTCCTCCATCCCAATCCCATTTAAACGCATGTATACAGACATGCGCACACACACACACACACACACACAGGCAGACAGGCCCACTCACAGAGCTCCCCAGCTGGTTGCCCCCCAACAAGAATGCATGCTGTCACACCACTCTGGAAAGTGACACAATCGTCCCTCAGCTGACTGACATTTGTCTGGACAGGGCTGCGTGATGCAGCATTGCTGTCGCTATATCAGAGGTGGATTTCTGTAAAGTCACTATGACATCTTTGCTGTATAGCTACAATTATACATCTTCACATCTTTGTGCCTCAATAGTACTTGCTAGTGAAATGTGTTTTCTATTTTTCTTTTATCCCCCCAAAGCTATGTATTTAGTTTTATGTTTTCCATTCGAGAAGTTTATGGGAAAAGGGTAATGAAATATAATGTTGGTTTAGATTGGAAGAATCTAATTGATGACTGATGTTGTGCATTTCCTGCCCCCTGTGCTCCATTGAGACTCTTTGCTATTAGTATTTGCATGAGAATAAGTGTCTGTTTTCATTCTTTTTCTCACATTTTTTTCATTATTGCTCTTCTGGTAGATTTGACCAGATTTGCCACCATTTTGCACTTTTTGAACAGCATTAGAATGAAAACTACTTAACACTATAGATATATTCGCTCCTGAGACGGAGAAAGAGGTCCTGCCAGTGAACTGGCAAATAAATATGGCTTAAAACATGTTTATATGTCAAGACCTCAGTCTATTTTATACATAGTGCTCCTAACAATGAACTATCATTTATTGGATGATTTTTCTATAAGAATGAATCATCAGAGGAAATCTTTTGGTGGTCTAGTTAGCAGTTACATGTCCTGATGATTTCCTATCATTCATCTGCACTTGTCAAAGACGTCACTACTGAGCATAACGTTTAATTGGCAGGGTTGGAACCAGGTCCCCATAAATATAGTTTCAGCAGATGTTAATTCAACAGTCTGTTGAATTATCCTCACAGCGTCTATTTTACCTTCACTCACTGCTTGAACATGTGTAAATTGGAGGAGAGTTATGATAAAAATACACTCTCTCTCCTTTTGTGCCTTTTATTACTTTTTCTTTTGAAGTACAACTACCCAGCTCTTAAGTACCACTGGATGAAATCTGATTTGCTTGAGCATGACATTTATTTTCCATAAAACAATGTTTTACTCTGATCACTGCTGATTCAGTTTACTCCCAGATCATGAAAGCATCAACATCTGCTTCATTTGTTGTTCTGTATAACTGCTGTGGGGTAGGTGTCGTATGGGATGAGTCTTTAGGCAAAGAAGAAACTTTATGCTTTATGACAGTAGAGGCAGCAATAACAAGTGAGCAGAACAGCATTGGGTAATCAGTAAGAGTAATAAAACCACCATGACTGAATCCATAAATGGCTCCACCTGCTGTCCAGAAATTTAAACCTCAATGACAGAAAATCTGAGGAAATGGACACTTCTCTCATTCACTGTTGCTCGCTTTGCTTTGTGTTGCCCATAGTGGATGATGACTTGGTTCTTTAATTTGTGGTGCTAATTTGTGGAGCGAGAGAGACAGAGACAATAGGACAGATAACTAAAAAGAACAAAAATTCTTCTTGATTTTACCCTTTCCCTTAAACAAATCCATATAATTACATAGGGCCCTCAAGAGTTTAAACATAGCAACCATTCTGTCAACTTTGGCAACCAGAAGCTGGTTTCAAGTCTGGCAACCAGTGTTAAACTAACTTCCCGTTGTCAATTGTTTGTAGCTCAGTGGCGACATCCTGTCACTGCCACTGCCAGGGTGAAGGGTTCAGATTTCCACTGGGCCCAACCATGCTGAAAATACAAGCACTCACTGTAGTGAAGGGGATAAAAGCATCCGCTAAATGGCATACGTTTGCCTTGTACAGTAGGAGTCCTGTTCTCTCTCCTGCAGCAGGTCAGCCCCTGTGTATGGACAGCAGCAGGTCTCCTCTGGCTCCTTCAGGCCTGGACCACTGCCAGCCCTGCAATTCAGGGAGGCTATTAGTTTAATGTTGGCAACAATTTAATTGTGACAGAGCATTTAGCAATTCTCATTGAAGTACAAACCCAATATACACAAGCTGTGTAAGAACGCACTTTAGATCAGTGATAAGGAGCTGACTGGCCAAATTCAGTCCTTATATGCCGTCTAAAAGACACTATACATGTCTACATTGATTTGAACTGCAAATCCAAGACTAAATAAGTCACGGGGCTCCTAAAAATCTCTAACATTCATGCAAATACATGAGTGGGCTTTTTCCTGTTGCTTTGTTTGATGTATTAATGCTGATAACGTTGTTTCAAACGATACTGTTTCTGTTCCAACTTTCACCTCTCCATTCTTTAAGTTACTCTGCATTTACAGTTAGCTCACGCTTCTCTTTAATTAAGCAATCTCTAATAACTAATGTGAAATGCCGATATGGAATCTATTACAAAAAGAAAAGTACATGATGTACTATATGTTATGACTCCTGAAGTCTTTTGGCCTCCAGGAAAGCAATGATGGAAATAAGATTGTATGTGTACATGTTTTAGTTTTTAACATTTACGGTAGAACTACTCTTGTAGACTGAAGTATAGTGTTTATAGAACAGGGTATACATTCTGAAACCTATGAGTTTTTAGTAACAGTACTTGCCAGCTCCATTAGCAAAGCCACAGTGGTTGCAGTATAATTATGTCATGTATTTTGGTACTGTTTCCTAATTGGGTTGTTATATGGAATGCAAAGTGTCTAAGACCAAAGAATCAAAGTGTCCTTGATCATAACACTAGCAGTTCACTCACTGTGGGTCTCCTTAACTAAGTGTCAAGCAAACACCTACAATGCAATAGCTTAGTTTACAGTGCTGGTCTCCTGAGTGCTGTTATCCCCATCAGCTTGCTGGTAGCAAGGATAAACTATAATCCTGGCTAATCTAGCCAGCTGCACCTCCCTCTTTTGGGGGGGCGAGCATGACAGCTCTTCTCTGTGGCCCGAGTCCAACTTTGATACTATTAGTAAAGAGATACAGATACCTGGGTGTCCATCTTTTCAACAGACTTGACTGGGAGAGCAACACTGAGGAAGGAAGATGTTTCACATCTCCCGAAGAGGAGGATGTTGCACAAACTGCTCAGCATAATGGACAGTATTCTACATCCCCTGCACAATCTACTGGTCAGACAGCAGAGCACATGCAGTGGGAGATTCCTGCACATCTGCTGTAACATCAAACTTAAGTGGCAACTCACTATGGTGTTGCTATCGCTTTTCCATTTTCATATGTAGCCCAGAGCTGAAAGCAAGAAGTTTATGACCCCTCTTTGAGGGTTGTTGAATAGCTTTCTAGGAATTCCCTAATCTTGAGTTGATGTGGACAAGATTCGTTGAGGGATCACAAAAATAACACCTGGAATGTGCTAGATATCACAGATTGATAACTGTGAGTATATCTAAGGGGGATTTTTCTTTTAAACGTTATAAGCGCTTGTAGAAATGTAGTTCATGCATTCAAAGTGTTCAAAATGATCAAATCTTATATGACCCTGACTTTGTTTTTGTCTGATTGATCTAATCTTACTAACCGTGTAGGGGGCTCACACATAATACTTCCACTGATATTACATTGCCTTGATTAAAGAGATCGTATCTGTTGTCTTTTTGTAGTATTTCCCCTCAGTGTGTAAGCCAAGACATTCAGAGACATTTTAAACATGTTAATATTCATTTTCACATTGTGCACTCACTCAGCAATAGGCTGTTAATGTTCTCAGTAATATAATCCATTATTCAAACAACTGCTAAGCAACTTATGCAATATGACTAAAGTCTAAACTTTAGTCAATGAATCTTTACAGATTTTTGGCGTAACAGCCGTTATGAAACTATGCAAACTAAATCAAAGAAGTTCTCTTTTTAAGCTTAATTTCAATACTAATGTTAATTCCACTGCCCAACCTGATCAGTCATCAATCTGTCTCAGGTCGTTTTACAGTAGTTGCAAGTGTGCAAGTGTGTGTGTGTGTGTGTGTGTGTGTGTGTGTATAAGCATTATGAGCAATATGAGAAAGGGTCTTGGGTTACATTCCTACAATGGAAATGCAAGCTTGATCTAATAACTAAATTCTTCTTAAAATCTGCTTAAAGAAGTATTTCATTTATCGCATTTGAACATTTTTAGGGTTTAGCTGACAATCACAGTGCTATGTTCTTGGGCCTTTGGTAATGCTTTCTTCAGATTTATCACATGGATTATTACAGCACATACACTCCTGTCGACTCCTGCGCAGTGGTTTTCTGTTTTGTCCTTTTCAGGTTTCCTTGTCTAAATCTTTAGTGTTATTTGAATTATTAGGGACATTTTTCTCTATTTTCAGACATCTCATTGACCTAACGATTCATTAATTAATTGGGAAATTAGTGAGCTGATTAATCAAACTGGAAATAGTTGTTAGTTGCAACCCTAGTACAATATTGACTTACAGGTATCAGTTTTATTGAAACACAGGCAGTCATTAAGGATGGTAATAATAAAGATAATAATAAAGACTCAAAAGACTTCAAAATTGTCAAACTTGTTTATTCCTATATAAGTAATATCTTCAATGTAAAGGTCTGTCTCTCAGCTTAGTATGCTCAGCCAGTACATAATTAATACTTTGGCTGTGACGCCCTAAAGATAGATAGAACGTCCTATATTTAAATCAACATTTTTGCTGAAGCTGAATAATGTTCACTTGTACAGTAAACATGTTGCTTACTAATATTACATAACAACATAATCTGCCAATGTGGAACACATTTTTTCCAAATTGTCTGTACCTTTAGTGCATCCATTTTGGTGGATTGAGAGAATTTTAGTGACATTGTGATCTAAACTATCTCATCCCTACTGCAACTTCTAAAGAATTTAGACAACAAGTCTGTTATTTTGTCATCTTTGGAAAATACTGTATCAGTCCCGGGGATACTTTCTTAAAATCCCTTAACCCCTGGGGAGAGGCACAATGGCAGGATTTCTGTGCATTTGGGGTAAGGAAAGCCTGGCTCAAGTGTTTCATTTTCCTAATGGGCGCTCAGTGCTAACTTGGACTGACAGGCGCCCATGTTCCCAGGGGTGACAGAGGGGCTTAGCCTTGGGAAACTGTTAGAAAACAGGGCTTCCATTACCTTCCACTTACCCATTTAAGAGTTTTAGTTCAGAATATTGGATAGAGGTTCTAGTTCCAAGCTTTCTAAAATGCTCACTTATCCTGTGGTGTCTTCCATTCACAGCATCAATCCAGGAGAATACACTTGCAATCAAACCTTTATTTGGCAAACTCGTCTTTGTGCATTATGGGATTGGTTCCATTGTGTCATGTTAGTTTGAGGACAGACGTGCAGGACACAACACCGGAGTAGAATAGAATAAAGCTGGTTTATTGGACAAGGGTAAGAGAGCCGGTGAGTGGAGAAGGATCCAATGAAGACGGGTGGAAGGCAGATGTGGGGAAGCTGAGGCTGGCTGGCAGAATGCAATTGCCATGCAGGTGAGTGGAATCCAGGGAGAAGATGTGAACCTGAGCACAATAGTTCAGGATTAGAGCTGAGCAGAGACATATTCAAAAACAGGTTTCAAAGGCGAAGGCCAGAGAGCTTGCTACCAAATGAACTGAAGCATCTGGTGGTGAGCGGGTAGAAAGCCAGGCTACAAAAACTGCAGGCTGATGAGTAGATGACAGCCCCGTCTTCCAGGTCGACACACACACACACACACACACAGATGACACAAGGGAGGGGTAAACACCAGAACATCCACAGACATCCATTTTAAAATGTCAACTTTTGTAAAAAATGTTAATGAAATTAATTTGAACTGGAAGTAGCATTTTTGTCTTTGGATGGTTTTATCTTGTATCCATATTAACATATTTTTGAACATTGAACCACAGCTAACTTCCTTGAGTTTGTATTTTGGGAATCCCTGTTGGCTGTTAGGGGGTGTAATGGAAACCAAATAGCAATATAACCTGACCTGACTTGTTTCTCAAGTGGATGTTTCAATAATGGCCAAAGAGTGTCTGAAACGTCCAACACGTATAAGAGAAGAAGCCATTGTAAACACGCTGATTTAACCCCATTGTGCTTCGGTGTTGACACAGTATGTCACTGAAGCTCCTGATTAGTTCAGCCTTGCTGAAGGCAGAGCTTTGTAGTGCGATGAGGGGAGAGCATGTCTGAACAACACACAAAGAACAGGATCATATCACGTTGAAAGTTTTGAAGGGTTTTTGTTTGTTTTGGCTGGTATACAGGCCTCCCTCTCTTAAAATGACAGCATGAAGATGAATCTAGTTCTTATCATCCTTCTTGTATTTACTAAGACCCAAGGTCTGTTGCTTGGATACTGTACTTAGCATGGTGCATGTCCCAGGCACACTGTGCCAAATCATATATTGCTCAGCCTCCAAGAAAATAACACTTGAGTTACACTTCACTAATTTCAATGAATAAATCAATAAGTGAGAACTTTCAGCACAAAGTTTAAGCCCTGTTTCCATGGGACTAATATTAGCATCCAGTGATACAGAATAAATTCAGCAACTGTCAGCACTAATCTGGTACCTGCCATAATTGGATTTCAAGAAAATACCAATGATGATACTAATTCCAAATTAAACACCCAGAAACATAAGTTGTAATATGTCCTTGGTGTGATTTCCGTAATTGGTAATAAAGCAGGAAGGCAAAGGGGAATTAGCTGAGGAATCTGTCAATCAGTTGCTCTCATAATTTACAATGTATGGTAATTCACTAATTAAATAAGGTACGTTATTGATCAGTGTCAATAACCCGTGCCACACCTACACATTTCATATTTTGTTGAATAATACAAAAGGAAAAGAAATGCTCAAATATTTTCTTTGATTTTATAGCTAGGTTTTTGAGGTGAAGTTTATATGGGCCCCTGTCCTCAATAAAAGCGCCTTTTAAAACCTAGCTGGTTTAACACTGGCGTCAAGATGTCCATCCCAGCAGGTCAAGGCCGGGGCTTCTGTCTGACTGACTGACTGACTGACTGACTGTGGCTCCCAGTGTGGCAGCTGACTGGATGTTGACCTCTGCCTCATGGACACTGTAGCAGGCAGGATATTGGAGACTTGTGGAGGCCCCTGGAAAAGCCCCGCTGCTTAGGAAGCTTAGCTCCAAGAGCTCGAGTCGACACCAAGGCTCTTTGTTTCTGATCTTACAGAGCTGTGGGGGGTTGCCACTAAAATCCTTGTAGGTATGGGACGTATGGTGAGGTAAAATACTGCTGTGCTCTGGGTTGTTATTATGTAAAATTGGAAACCACCAGAATGTGGATGTTTTTCATCTGCGTAGCAATGGAGCCTCAATTGTTAAAAGGGCTATCTTGTAACTGAATTTTCAATGTGCCCATCACATTTCATATTTCATGGAGCAGAAAAAAAATTATAGTTCTTTTGTATCTTTCATACATCCCATTCACTTGAATGGGAAAGTGTGGGCCAACACATTGAAAGCCCTGTGCCACCCAAGTGGTCTCCCTTGACATCTAAAGGGACATTGCTGGTGAGATCAGACAGTTTTGCTTTCACCCCACTTTTTCTCTGCAGCTTTATACTTGGTGACAGATTAGTTCTACAGAGAGAGGTTTATCAAAACTTTAAAGGTCCAATCCATAATTCAGGTACAGTCACAACACCACCAAAAATCAAAAGGGATGGGACCTTCTATTACAATAAAATCTTAAGTTATTAATGTGTGCCATGTGAGCAAGGGCAATTTTAGTGGCGTCTAATGGTAAGTTAACCTGTGATACTGAGAACCTGTGTTTTCTCCTTCACCTGTACAGTACTGTTGGGAAACAATTTGAACGTTAGTTTACAGATATCAGATGTCAGCTCACTGCAAACAGCACACCCATTTATATCAACCTGGTAACTGTGTTGTGTACTAAAGGACAAAGATCTGACACTGATGAGATTCACTTTCTCTTGATGGAATACTTTTGAGGCAACTCTCAGCCTATAAGTTCTGTAAATGCTGATCTGATGTTCGCAATGTAGCACTAAGCTTGGTTTTAAAAATGTGTGCTCACTTATCTATAAGGTGCTGTGGTAAAGGGCCACTGCTGAATCCAGTGGTAATGGAGTAATACTACTTCATTACAGTACTTTAGTACTTTTTTGAAGTATCAGTTTTTTATTTAGGTTTTTGTATTTCTGTTAACATTTACTTTTTCTAAATAAAATGTGTACTTTTACTTCAATGTATTTCCTGTAAGCATCTTTGTTACATCGTTACTACAAAATAAAATCGTAAGTCATTTAGTAGCCTAATGATGTTGGAACAGAGACTGCAAGCAAGCAGGTTTGGCAAGCTAGCTTGCAAGTTATACCACTGGTTAATGATGTTAGTGTGCAAGTGCAAACAAGAGGCCTCAAAGCATGGTTAAGTTTAAATTTCCACTAAAAGCCCAGATACCTGCAACTGATGAGATAATTGGATGATTGAGTCACCTGCTACTCTGGCAACAATTGACGGTGGTGATGAAGATGAAGACCCGTGGCGAGAAATGGTTTCTCATGTCGGAGTGAAAGATTCGTCGTACCGGATGAGGTGCCTGTAATTCTTACCCAAAGACACAGAAATATTGGCATTTAAACACACATTGAGGTAAGATGAATTAAGATTAATCCTGTGAATTTGCAACGTTAATGTTATTTAGTTATCATAATTAGCATTCACCTGCATTGGTCTTAGCATTAAATAATGTTCATTGACTGTTAGTGTTATTGAGTAGCTTTTAAATCATGTAGCTAAAGTATCTATGCTTAGCATATTGTCTCACTTATCTATAAGGTGCTTTGGAGAAGGGAAACTGCTGAATCCAGTGGTGTAATGTAATGAAGTAATAATACTCCATTACATTAATGCTGAGGATAATCAAAGACAAAGGAGAGGGGGCCATCAAAGTCATCTGCCCAGACTTAAAAGTTCCAACGTTCCAAGTGTCGATGTGTTTCTGCACCCTTTCTTGGGCACTAATAACTGTTTCACCTTGTATCCCAACTTCCACTTATTGGTCCATTTTAGTTCTTTGTTGAATCAGATGAAATGGTTATATAGTGTTACAAAATGGCATTGTTTTTATTTTCACAAAAGCCCAGTCACACATGCAACCAACATCTTGCAAGCAGAAACAAATGACCAGATGGGGTGGCTACTTCCAACAATGAACCTCCATTGCTATGGAGACATTGTATTTTCTTTTTGACAGACTCAAGTTGTCAATGAAGTACTGCAAGCCTCTGGTGGATGCTCTACAGGTAGAAATAAAGAATGTGTTTTGACCACGTCAGGAGTCCCTGAATTGATAATAGCTGCGATTACTCTTCCAAAATTTTAAAATATAAATAAATATAAGTTTATGGGTATACATTTTGACACTTTGTAATATAATAAATTGTGGATGCATGGATCCTCTTCAAAATATTCAACAATATATGCAGCAAAATAACTACTAATAAGTACTATTTAGTACAAAAACTTAGATTTGGGTCATGACATGTTAGAAAAGTTGTATTAATCCTATAATTATTATTTTCATCCACACTATATTTCAGGAATGGACTACATTGTGCAGCACATTGAAGAACCTTGCATGCAGGTAGGTGATGCCACTAGGTCCAGTTGATCTGATGAAGCTGACTTCTTCTCTGCCCTGAGGTCGTCTCAAGCACAAGACAGCTCCAAACAACTGGACGGATACTTGGCCTGTTCAGCCGATTACATGGACTTTCTGAAATCTTTCCCAGCTGTGTGCAAGCTGTCTGTGAAGCTGAACACACCTCTACCTGCGTCAGTGGCCTGTGAAAGGCTGTTTACAATTGCAGGACTTGTCTTTAGCCCCAGAAGAGCGAATCTGAATTTTGAAAACCAACATCTTTTTAAAGATAAACAGTTAATTTTTCAGTTTTAAGTAATGACTGTGTTGTTACTGTAGGGAAGGAAGGGATGGATGAATAAAGGAATGGGAGGGAAAGAAAAACAGATTTTTTTCTTTAAATTCTTTAAAGTTGTTAATTTTAAGTTAAGTTCAAGTACAGTAAGGTTAGCATATAACACACTTTTTAAGGTTTTTAACTTAAAAGGATAAATGTCATAATTTACTAAATTCTGACTGCATGCTTTTTTATTAACAGCATTGTAAATACTTGTAAATTAATTAACAATTACAATTAACCTGTAAATTACTTTCAGTAATTAAGTAAAAAAAATTAATTCTACTACTTCCTAATATCAGATACTTTTACTAACTTTGGTGACTCATAAGTAATTATTCTATGTTGTGTCCGTGTTTTTAATATGATTACTTTTATAGATTTAATTTTCTAAAGATTAAAAGTGGTGGTGCTAGTACATTTCATGCCTACTGTATGTACACACACACACACACACACACACACACATCTTTGGATCTATTATTGTATTGGCTTATGAATAAAATGACTGCAACAGTTCCAACCTTACTCCTCTTCATACACACACTCACATCCAGATTTATGAAATTGTAAATTACTTGGCAGGCAATTCACACTGTCAGCATCACCTTATTTCACGTGTGACCCTGGTCAGAATTTCCTTTGTCCTTTTCAGCACATGTCCCCTTCACTCTCTTTTATCCCTGGCAACTGCCAAGCCATCCTTCGGCCAGATACTCCTTCCTTTCCCCTCATGTGGGCTCAAGGCCCCGCCAAGCCTGAAGGAGAATGGGGAGAGAAAAATGTGGGAGGGGATGATGGTGGAAGTGAGTAGCGCCAGTGGGGGCTAGGAGTGAGGTTAATCCACAATCAAAACATTGTTCCATCATCTAATCAGAGTGGAAATGGGACGGACTGGCTGGAATACTAACATTTAGCTTAGGGCTAGGCCATTTTAGTCGCAGGAAATTTGGTTTGTTTAATCAGGGTGGCTTATCAAGAGTCGAGGGGAATGGGAGGCATAAAGAAGGGAACCAGGGGTTGGAATTCAGACTGTTTAAGCTCTTAGGAAAACAAGTTTGGAAGCAACCAGTCTCCTTTGCCTGAATGCCAGGTTTATGGTTTGAATGCAAAGAGCATAGTCCAAGGCTGGTGTTGTTAGCAAAGTGAGAAACTATGTTTTATTTTCAAATGTTTAAAGATTTTAAACATTTCTACACAACTTTGGTGCTTCCAGCAGCCCACCCCATTCTTATTCACAGTACATTAGCGCTGGGCTAACCTGAGTAGGAATGCCACTGTCTGGCATGTGAATGGCTGCAGCAAACAGCACTAGTAAAATAAATCTTGAATGTATACTCAGTTCTTTACTTTCTCAAAAAATTATTATTCTCAGTACATAATACATTTTTATACATCTATGGAGCTGACACTTTTCCACCTGCAGAGATATGTCCTTGAAATCCTAGCTCTTTCTTTAGCGTTACATACTGTATTCTGTATTTTCTTCAAAGCGAGGCTGCTCAACAGGTTTAACACAGTCTGTAGACTAAAGAAATATGCAGCTTGACATGAAACGGGTGTGCTTCGTTCTGGAGATATTTCAAAGTTGTTTAGTTTCGAGCTTCCTCAAACGATGCGTTTATGTGAACATTGGCGTAAGGCCATTCAACTTTTCATCTTTCATGTGAAAGGAAGCGGAGAACAAGAACCACATCCATAGCCAAACCTAAAAATCTAACAAGGGTCAAAGGCCTGTTCTGAAATCCATTGAGAACCACTGAAATATACGTACATTTTGTCCTCGCTGGAACTCTGGTGATTAAAATTAACATTTTGCATGTGTATTTTTTTAAAGATGTTGTCACTCGAAATGTATCACTATGGCCTTGTATTATCAGAGATCTTAAAAGGATAACTACCACCACTGTAGAAACAATATAGGGAAATCTTTACTGGCTGACAAATTTCCATCATCTGTTAATCGCCCCAACCACCATCATATAATGTGCAGCAGAAGACACTGAAAGATTTTACTAATACTGCACCAGAAGAGCAGCATTTTGCCTGCTTTGCTCTGGTGGCCAATGAAATATTTATGTATGTATAGGCTGCCAATATTTTTAAGGTGGTAGTAATTTATTAAAATGCCACTCCACTGCACCTTTTAAGAATGTTGGCTGGTAATATAGCAAAAGCTGGATGCTAAATTTGTATCTTTCCAGGGACAGGGGACAAAACGTTTTTTCTGACAGGACTGCTCACATGGTTCCCAATTGACATCATGTGTTTAACTCTCCGTGGCATCCAATGACACTGTGCATTATACATTTAATTGATACAGGGAGAGGTAGGATTGCAGTTTTATGAGGGCCTTTTTAAAGGTGAATCACACCATACTTAGATGGCGTGTCACTAGCAAATTAGCAGTAGCATGTTGGTCAGGGTACACTTCCTTAGGAAACAAAAAGAGACAAAGGAACAAAGAAAGCAAAGTTGTAATTTGACCTTTGAACTTGAGTCTCTTGAAGCATTGTTAATATTGTTGTGTCACATGGCTCTCGTCTGTCTTGAGAAGTGTTTGATTCTTTGCTCTGTTGAAGTGAGAAAAAACTTTCCAGCTCTTACGCTAAGTTCCTCACTTGTCTTTGTGTATTACTGTCACAGAGTGTTTAGTTGAATATGACAGCTTCTGCATGTATGTGTGTGTACATGTCTAACTTGCGAATGGTGTGCTCATTTCCTTGTAACCAGGAGCAGGTGACATACTTATTTTGCTTGCGGGCTTGCTTGTATGCAGGGGTTGATAGGAGAAAGTGGTTGGTATTAAACTGAAAATAAAAAACTAAACATTCTCTTGCTCAGTGTTATTCCAGCATCATATCAGAATCAGTTTCTCAAGAACAGAACATGGATTGCATCAACATTGAGGACTAACAGCTCTTCAGTCAAGTGCTAGCCAGCACTTACGTACAATATACTTGAAGGATACAATATTAAGGCAGCTTTCATCTTCCCATGTTGTGTTTTGGCTTTCAGTTAGAGGGTCACTTTCTGTTCACTAAAAGGAAAAATCTTAATATTGCTGCACATATACAGTAAATTGGGAAAGAGGTCTGCTTATTTGAGTTTGAAAATGTCCTTAATGCAACACAGGTATATGTCAGAGAGAGCCATAGTGTAACTCTAAGCACTCTGTGATGTGCTGTGTTTTATATTCTGATATTCCGGTTAGCTTGAAACAAAAGTCTTTAAGTTATTTGACTTGGTTGAGTTTAGATCATAAACACTTTGTCTCAAATAATGCAGCATCTACATTGAAATCTGATTAGATTTTTAGGAGGATTATTAATATTAATCCTGACGAGAAAAACACAGTTTTCCATACTTAACTAGCAAATGTTCAGTGGGTTAACCAAGTAACCAAGTAACAGCACAAGTCTTTAACATTGAGGTAACGTAATCATAGTTACAAAAACCCCTACAAAGCAGTGTCATTTTCTGCTGCATGATAATAAGCTGCATCTGTCACCTTTTAAATGAGGTCTGGCAACCAGCATTTTGTAGGTTTCAGAGCAACACGTGACAGAATGGCTTAAAGGGATCACATCATCTGTGTGAAGATACTATACTGGTGGATCTAACTGCTAAATAATTAATTGTGCCATTGGGAAAAGCTTTGAAAATCATGATGACATCAAATACTATTGTCAAAAGTGTAACCATAGGCCCACTTTAGTACTAGTGTTTGCAGTGTTGTTTGTGGTCCCTTTTCTGTAAAAAATTTTTCTACTATAATTATTTATTCAACGCTCTGCCGGATATTTACTTTTGGTTAAATTTTTTGTTTGAGCCTATATTAATTCTCCCTTTTTATATTTCCCCTCTGTTTGTGCTAAAATAGTTACATGTTTTTCATCCATTACATAAAGTTTCGAGTTAGAGAACTCAGCCACATGCAGGCCAAACTTCCTGGTGGTCTCCAGATTTACAGTGTGAATCAGTTTATCCTGACAGACTGTGGGCCGGTCTCCTGGGATGAAGGTGTGACATCAAAAACAGCTCCACTATGGGGAAATGTGTTCCTGCAAGCTGACAGATCTATAGCCCTTTGGGGGACATTATTTTACTGTTTCTAATTTAGCATGTGACAACCATGATTTTTAATCATTTGAAATGTTTCTGGCATTACAGGGACTTTTCTGGTGAGTTCTTTGCTGATGTCTCTTATAGTGAAACTGTCCTGTAACCTGAGGGTCATGAGTTTAATCGCCACACCTGTCAATCTGTCTTACACCTACTATTGAAGTGCCCTTTAGTAAGAAAATGAACTACCTACCTTTAATAATGACTGAATACAGTATAAGCTGCTCCCAGTGAGTGTCAGCTACAATCTAACATGTAAATATAATGTGGCTTCTGATCACTTGAAACAGTGCGTCTTGCGGAGTAGAAGCAGCACATGAGTAATCAGGGGTTGTGTAAGGTTTCCCACGCCAGATGACTCTCACAGGATCCACGGTGTGCCTGGGAACATTTGTGCTCCTCTGACTAAAATGAGAACAGTATAAAGTGTGTGTTTGTTTGTGTTTTTAAATACATGGCAAATGGTGCTGGTTTGATCGGGAGCAGAGCTGTATCCCTCCTCACATTCTTCAAAATGTACTGTAAGCTGTTGTAAAATTTGTTTAAAGAAACAATCTGGTAGTATTCACTTGAAATGTTGTTTCTACAAATAATGTAAGGTTTCATAGTCCCATGTACTTTCATTTAACTTATCTGGCTCACAGTGATTTTTCTATAGTCTGGAACAGCACACTTATTTATGTCTTCTTTTCCTCTTTATTGTGCTTTCCGTGCCTACAAATCAACATAATTTATTGCTGCTGCCTGAAGTGTGTGGTTGGCACATGTGAATGGCAAACTCATGGCAGCCCAGTACAAAGGTCTTGCATAACTTTCTATCCCACACATATTTTTTCTGTGCGAGTATGTTGTCTTTCTCTTAGAAAATGATGTGATCACTTTGCAGCTGAATGCTTTTTGAATTAATGTTTGGTCCTTTATTCTGACAGAGGCAATTATTCTTGTTCTTTGGGGTGGTCTTTCAACATGTTAGCCATTACAAGTTTTAGTCTATGAAACGTGGTCATCTATAATAACACACTGAGACTAAATAGTCTGCTGTCAACAAATCAACCTATAAATATTCTTCTCAGAAGCCGTGGTCCATTTCTGGTATTGGACTGTTGCGGTCCAGTGCTGATTCCACTGTATAATACCATGCTAATTATGCTCTGTTAACTGTCATTACTTGGGATGATCCCTGTTTCACAATACTCTCTTGTTCATTGTCTCTGGTCTGTGCAGCGACTCCAGCATTGTTCCGGCTCGACTCGATTGATTTAATACTTAAGCTGCTTCTTCAGGGCAGTCTGTCTTAACTCCCGCCAAAAAGAAAAACTGGGGCGTCAAAAGTCAGCGTCCTGTAAACACATGCTGACATCAAATGTCTGCTCTGATGCGTTTGTACGATGACATTTCACCGGTCAGAGGTCACTTGTATTTGGCTCTAGACTGTGTGAATGTGCTCGTGTGATCATGCCTCCTTTACTACAGTATATACTCGTCTGCATCTGCTGGCGTCATTGTCTCCAGATCACATGGTGAATGGTTGGATCTGCAACTGATTGTGGCGATTTAGTGGTGATCTGCCATGCGGGTTTTAGAAGCATGATCCAATATTAGGCCAAATCTTATATAACCTCTGCCAATTCAGAGAAAGCTCATGATGCATGCTAAAATTAGGCAACAAGGAAAAAGATATACAAGCTATTATGTTTTCCAGGCCCACATTGGCCCAATATGTCTTAAGTTATCTCTGTCTGCTCTCTGAAAGAGCAGTATGCTGTATCTCACTTCTGCACAGCATAAACTGTTGCACATCCCCAATTGATGTGTGCTGTAATGTAGCATGCGTTGTGATATTGCAATTGTATTCTTCCAGATATTCTTGGTTAACCCTTGTGCTACCTTGCCGGGTCATACTGACCCAGTGGCCCATTGTCTTGACCCAGTGTCTTCTCCACAGGGTAGCACAAGGGTTAAACACACCTCTTGTGGATTGTTTTGCCACTATAGCCAGATGTACATGTAAAATATCTCTTTTGTAGGACTACAACTAATGATTCTTTTCACCAGAAATTCATTTATTGGTCTGTCAAATGTAAAAAATAAAATAAATTAAAAAGCACTAGCACAAAGCAAAGCCTTCAAATGGATTTGTTTGCACAACCAACAGTCTAAAGACCAAAGACTATATAAGAATTATTTAGAGATATAAATTAGACAAAAGCAACACATAGCAAAGCAACAGAAGTTGGAACTAGAGACTGTTTGAAATGTTTGCATGAAAAACAACTTCAACAATTAATCAATCAAAGAGTTGGCACTTTGAAGCCACACTTTTTGTGCATTGACTAATCGATTAATAAACAAATCATTTCAGCTCTAATCTTATGTGGCCATGGGCTTGATTGAAAGGTCCATGGTGCCCCTGTTGCTCATGCCAACTGTTGCATAAATACTAACAATAAATCTTTTATGGAGAAAACAGTCCACTCCTGTCCTTTGGCTGAACTTGAAGATCCATGAATTGAGTGGGGCGGGGGGGGGGGGGGGGGGGGGGGGGGGGGGGGGGGGGGGGGGGGGGGGGGGGGGGGGGGGGGGGGGGGGGGGGGGGG
>JAVQJD010102430.1:0-54299 GCA_036023655.1 Nannoperca australis | reverse complement strand
TCCAATGTCGGGTCCTCATTTTGGTAAAGTTACAGAAATGTTTGGACAAAGATCCGATCTGTCGGTGTTCATGGAGTACGCTGTCCATCCCTCGAGCCACTGGTTTCCAAACCAACAATAGTTTCAAAAAAGTAAACTTTTCCAGGGAATCTGGAAACAGCTGTTCCTTTTTTCACCCCCCCCCCCAACACATTTTCTCCCCCCCCCCGGGATGTATTTTTAATTCGCCTCTGGCCACGTGACTCTCTCTTTCTCTCTCCTTGTTTGAGTTGTAAATCAGGCCAACAAGCGTGCACAACCTGTGCCAGAGTCTGAAGGTATGCGAGAGGTCAACGGTCAGTCAGTCTGCGAGAGCGTGTTTGTCCACGTGTGTGTGTGTGTGTGTGTGACAGACGGTCGGGATGAGTGGAGGGTCAGTCTGGACAGAAATGAACTCTGAATTGTATCAAAGCTGCGAGTGTGATTTAGTCTACGTCCTCTCTGCGACCCTCTTATCTAAGTTTTAACGCCCGGTCTTGTGTTGCAGACGTTAGTCCCCTTGTTGCAGCTGTTCGTGCACACGTTAGCTAACGATCTGAACGTTCAGGATTCACTGCTGGAAACAACGTGAGTGAGATGGAAGTGAGGGGGGGGGCGGCTGCAGCCGTGCATCAGTTAATAAATTCACTTGGAAAGACAGGAACATTAGCTGGATGTAGTAGCGGCTACACAATGTAAAGCTTGATTAAAGAGAACCTGAAGAGTTTTAACCAGTGTTAAAAGCAGATTCTTCACTTTTCTTTTAAATCTCTTAAATTAAATGACATTTTTATCTTTGCAGAAGTGAAACCAGAACTTCCGGGTTTTATTCCAGAAGTGAGAAACCCGCATTCAAAATGACATTTATAATAACTATTAAATCACGTTTGGAAGAACACAGCAGTGTTTTGAGAATCCTTGTTCATATTATTTCAGTTTGTTAGAGAGAGTGGACCCACCCTCCGACCAGCGGGGTGCCATCCACCCATTTCCACTGGTCCTCCGTGTGCTCATCAGTGATCCCAAACCAGTAGGCGTTCCAGTGGCCTCTGGGAAGATTATTCCACAGAAACGTCTGCGAGGACACACACACACACACACACACACACACACACACACACACATCACGGATTGTTGTTGTACAGTCGAGTGTCGTTAGAGAGAATTAAGAATAAAATGATGATTTAATGATGTTCTATTCTATTTTTCTTTTTGTCAACAAAACAAGACTAAACCCACCAAATGTGGATTCACCCGCCGCTGAAAATAGTCCCCAACAAATGCACTATTTCCACCTGTTTGAGTGACGTTAGCTAAAAACTGTGAGCAGCTGTTTTAGGAAATTACTCAGCTACATATTTGGGAGTCGTTTGTTTAGGATTTACGTGGTTAATATCTTGTGTTTGTTCACGCTGTATCCACGATTATCTTCAGTAAGAAGCTCCTTGACTCTTCTCCAATAAACTGTTGGAGCTGCTGGTGTTTTTGAACTCAGTAGAAGAAAATAAATGATTACATTATTACAGCAGCATTGTAATCTACATGCAGCTTGTGGTACTGCACCTGCTCCTCGGACGTGTGGATGATGGCCAGGTGAGCCCCTTGGCTCTGGCAGTACGACTGGCTCTCCGGCCAATCCCTCGTGGTCCTGGAGAAGAAGTAGCAGCTGTTGTTGAAGAGATGCCAGTCCGCGGGGCAGACGATAGGTTTGATCACCTCAGGAGCTGACGGCGTACAGACATGAACGTTTCACTCGAGCGTTACAGCAGGTGCCTTTATGTGAATGCAGCGTGGACTTTACCTTTCGTGGTCACCTTGGCAGCCATCTTGGCCAGCAGCTCGTCCTTCTCCCTCTGCAGCTGGTTCTTCTCCTGCAGCAGTTTGCTGATGGAGGCCGTCAGAGCCGTCGTGTTTGTGTCCTGCTTCTGCTTCTGTATCTCTGAGGTCACTCCTCCGCTGCCCGGAGGTTTGTTCTTATCTGTGGGAACAACGGAGCGAAGGACGAGAGAATGAATAGACACTTTAGAGCTGCAACGATTAGTCGATCAACAGGAAACTAACCTGCAACTATTTGGATTATCGACTAATCGTTATCAAGTTGTTTCTCAAGAAAAAAATACAAAACGTGATTATTCCAGGTTCAAATGTGAGAACGTGTCTCTTTTCTTGGTCTGACGTTATAATTAATTGAATTATTTGGGGTTTTGACTAAAGACATTTAATAAGATCATCACATGCTGTGATGGGCATTTCCCACTGTTTAATAGACCAAACGATAAATAATCATCAGATGCCTAAGACAGTTATTAATCAAGTTTAAAATGATTGTGGAAGAAGACAACGAGTAGAAAAGTTTAGGATCACAGCAAACAATACTCTCTGCACCTCTAATGAATCGGAATATAAATACTCTTAATCACATCACGTGAATTCAAAATCTTCTTTTGGACAAGTTTTAAAAACAATGACACACACACACACACACACACACACACACACACACACACACACACACATCTTACTTGTTGTTGTGTCAGCGTTTCCACCTCACACACTTTACATGTTTTAATTCTTATATTGTTGTAATGTTTGAGAACATTTTAAAAAGGTTCTATATTATCTCTCAAATCCTGATAATTATCTAAATGAACAAAATGATCATTTAATTTTTCTTTGCCACATCTTCTAGTCCAGTTATCACATTAGGAAACCTTCACCTTGTCTCCCTCAGTCGAGCCAACGAGCTCGTTAGAAGCAGAAGCAGCTTCTCAGCATCCTGACACACACACACACACACACATACACACACACACACGGCCGAAACATCGGTGTTGCAACTCAAACCACTGGATCCTCCTTTTTCTTTCCTGAAACAGCTCATTCTGCACTTTTTAATCAGCATAGTGACACATTTATTTAATATCTTCCTGTTTACTCTCCTTAAATATTCATCCAGTGAACCAATGACAAAATACAGGAGGTGCACATGATTTCATTTCAAAATGTAATGGTTATAATCTTTTTTAGTTCCTCAGGAAGTAAAAAATAAGTTTGGTTAGTCGAGACAGAAAAACAGAAACACATTCGTTCCACCAACACGAGCACGAAGTGATTCATTTTCACATAAAAATACGTGGATGTCGTCATTAATGAGGACAAATGTGGACACATACCGTTTGTTCCAGATGAAACCTTCTTACATTTGATCATTAAGACGTAAAAGAAAACCTGATGATAGCATTTTCTACCACCTCAAAACGTTTTTTTTTTTAAATTTCAGCTGGCAGTCTTTACTGGGACATTTCTACCAACGTCCTGTCGTCAGCAGACTCGTGGTCAGGAAACCTCACACAGGTATTTTTAAAGGTCACTGACCTCCGGCAGCACATGGAACCACAGGATACTCACAGTGTGCAGTGATGGCTATGATGCTGATCAGCAGGACGGCGCACAGCGTCGCCAGGCAGATGGTGGCGAAGCGGTAGGCCCCGGGGTCGCTCGGCCTGAGCGCCAGACGGGCCGGGGACGCCGTGTGAGCTGGAGGCATTAATTAATATAATAAACCAAGGTGTCTGGATGCTGCGTAAGACACAGCTGGATATATAACATCAACGATGGCTGCTCTGGTGCTGTTATTCCTGTGAGTGAGTGAGTTTAACGTCCGAGGGAGCTCCTGGATTGTTGCGTAAACTAAACTCCACGTGTGCTTTTTAGAAGGTGATTTATTTATTGATTTGCTAATTTGTACATAATGTGTTTACACTGACTGGTGACTTTCTATTATACACAAAGGAACCGCGGCTCTGCTCTGTTCAAACATGTCTGAGTAGTTTATGGGATAGACAGAAGTGACAGGATGTGAGTCAGAGGTTTATTCCTGCACAGATTCGAGGATTTAATCAATAAATCGGATGTAAAACGACAAGAAAGGACAGTTTGTGTGGAATGAAGAGAGCTGTAGAAGCAACAGTGTGGACTTTCACACCGGCTGCAACCTTTTGACTTTTGACCTTTAACCCACAACGTAAAGATCCCAACTACAGAACGGCTTTTTATTTAAGATATTTCATCTTTACTCATTTATAATGAACACAGTAACGCTGAGTCTTAAAGGTGTGTGTGTGTGTGTGTGTGTGTGTGTGGGGGCTGTTTTGTTACAGCAACAAACAACAACAAAGCCCCTCCTCTGGGCCCCTGACGGGAGACTTCAGCCAATCATTTGTTCTAAAAACAGTAACAATAAACTATTGACTATTATAAACCTGGTGATTATACACTATTGAAAACTCTACTCATTGGTCCTTTAAGACTGCTTTGTTGTAGTAATGAACTATTTTGCATTATTGTGGCTGTTTGCTTTGTTTTCATGGACTTTTACAGTTTTTGCTTTTACCCGCTCTGGATACAATTCATGTATTGATCCAGAGAATAATCTTCACGTTGCTCTATAATCACATCTATCATTACTGGCAGCCCTAATAATTATTATAATGATTACAAAAATACTGTACAAATAATACAGGCTGATAACAGAAGGCTCTACATTGAAACAGGAATAAACAGGAGCTTGTGAGCAACGTGTTCAAATCTGCCTTCATGGTTACATAATGTAGCTCGAGAGCTGGGATTTGATTGGTGAACAAAAGTGTCCCAAAAATAAAAGTTAGAGAGGCCAAAAGAAGCTCAGATATTAAGGAGACTGAGAGAAAGTACTGCTTCTAATCAATAAGACTTAAAGCCTGAGTCCTTACCGCCCGGTCCAACATCTGGCCTGCGGCTGAACTCGTCATATGAGCCCTCGTCGTCCATCAGCTTGGAGTACATCCCCTCACCGGCCAGGGAGCTGCCGGGGGTCGACATGTTGGAGGTGGAGGTTCAGAAAGTTTCAGTTCAGAGTGAAAACAGGCAGCAACTGTCAGTGGAGCTCTGGATCAGTCCCCCTCCTCCCCTCCCGGATCCAGCTGTTTTTAACCCGCTCTGGAGTCAAGCAGCGCGCAGGAAGTCAGGCGCGTTCCGGTCGCGCCTTTCAAAATAAAAGCCCCAAAATCTGCACAGGATTTTGTTACCAACATTTTGTTTTTGCACAAAAGTAAAACACATTAAAAGTGGAAATGTTGAAACTAAACGTACAGAAGCATTAACAAAATATACTTAAAGTAATAAAAGTAAATGTAATTAACTGTAATAGACTGATAATTGCTTTCTTTTGCACATTGTTTGCATTATTACAAATTACAAGAAGGTTAAATTAGTGAATTAAATCAAAAATTGAGAGACAGAGTCTGTGTGTTTGTGTTTGTTGTCTTTATTTCAATGTTATTTTGAAAAGACAGCCGTTAACAATATAAAAAGACCACAGCGTGAATGATGAAAGTCTATCCATGCACACATGAAACAGTTCCAATATTTAATCTACAGAGATTTTAATGAGTCAGCAGGAACTAAAATGCTGAATTGAGGCAAATGAGTTCTGGCATACTATATATCTATATATATATATATATATATATATCTATATATCTATATATATATATATATATCTATATATCTATATCTATATATATATAGATATATATATAACAAGGTCCGTGTCAGGTGTCGGGGGACCAGGGCAACAGGTCAGCGGGGAGATATCAACATCATCATCCCCACCCGAGATTGGGTACCAAGCCCCAATAATAACAAGCCATGCTGAGAGGCTTAAGGTAAGAGCAGCTGACCTGAGATCATAACGGAGATGGACACCTGGAACCCTCGTGGGCGATTAGCAAGACTAACTGAAGTACCCTCTGACAGTCTCCTAGAAGATGTGAATGCAGCACTACAGACAATCCTGCGACCAATAAGCTGATATACACCACAGCAACAGTGATCTTTGAGATGCTTGGCAAGATGAAGAGCCAAAAGGAGCAATATCCTCCATGGAAAAGAAGGCTGGAGGCCAGGATTAAGGCAACACGGAGGGAAGTGAGCCAGCTATCAGAACTTCAGAAAGGTGTGATGAAGAAAGGGCTGCCTAAGAAGTACAACAAGATGCCCATACCTGAGGCCCTGGAGGTTGCCAAACAAAGGCTCACGGCCCTGGCCACCCGCCTGAAGAGGTACACCAGAGAGGTAGAAGCTAGGAGAATAAACAGAATGTTCTCCACCAAACCATCCAAAGTGTACTCTCAGTGGAACAGTAATATCTGGTGTAATAACACCAGAACTGATCCGCCCAGGGCCGAGACTGGAAGAGCATATGGGAGAAAGAGGCATCACATAACACCAATGCACAATGGCTAGTGGACCTAAGAACAGACCATAGCAATCTCCCAGAACAAGAGCCAGTAACCATCACAATGGCAGACATCCAAGAAAGAGTGTCAGGTTTGAAGAGCTGGACAGCACCAAGCCCAGATTTGATCCACACCTACTGGCTCAAGAAACTAACTGCACTCTATGAACGCCTGGCAGCACAAATGAACCAACTGCTGATGGATGGAACCCACCCAGAGTGGCTAACCCATGGGCGGACAGGCCTGATCATGAAGGACCCCCAGAAGGGTGCCATTCCATCCAACTACCGGCCAATAACCTGCCTCTGTACAACATGGAAGCTCCTGTCAGGCATCGTAGCAGCTAAGATGAATAGGCACATGGCCTAATACATGAACAAGGCCCAGAAAGGAATTGGTAGTGATACCAGGGGAGCCAAGCAGCAGATACTGGTAGACAGAGCAGTCACTCGAGACTGTAAGATCAGACACACCAATCTGTGCACCACCTGGATCGACTACAAGAAAGCCTATGACTCAATGCCTCACACATGGATACTGGAATGCTTGGAAATGTACAAGATCAGGACACTAAGAGCCTTCATCAAGAACTCAATGGGGCTGTGGAAGACAACTCTAGAGGCCAACTCGAAGCGAATTGCACAAGTGACCATCAAGTGTGGCATTTACCAAGGTGATGATACAAATTCCTTGTATGTGAATACATACTTGGCAATAAACCATTCTGATTCTGATTCTGATTCTGATGTACTATCCTCACTGCTGTTCTGTATAGGCCTGAACCCTCTCAGCCAGATCATCGCTAAGAGTGGCTACGGATACCGGCTACGAAATGGAGCAACCATCAGCCACCTCCTCTACATGGATGACATCAAGCTGTACGCCAGGAGTGAGCGAGACATCGACTCGCTGATCCACAACACCAGGATCTACAGTGACGACATTCGAATGTCATTCGGACTAGACAAGTGTAGCCGGATGGTATCCAAGAGAGGGAAGGTAGTTAGAACTTAAGGGATCAGACTACCAAAAGGCAACACAGCAGATGTGGAGGACAGCTACAAGTACCTTGGGATCCCGCAAGCAAATGGCAACCACAGCCAAATACCTCCACAGAGTAAGGCAAATCCTGAAGAGTCAGCTGAATGGGAAGAACAAGGTCCGAGCAATCAACACCTACGCCCTGCCCGTCATCAGATACCCCGCTGGCATAATAAGCTGGCCAAAGGAGGAGATAGAGTAGTATGTGTAGTGGTGGACAAACAACAGCAGAAGGCAGTAGTAATAGATGTAGCAATCCCAAGCAACGGCAACATCAGGAAGAAGAAACATGAAAAGCTTGAGAAATACCAAGGGCTGAAAGAGGAGCTAGAAAAGATGTGGAAAGTGAAGGCAACAGTGGTCCCCGTGGTAATCGGAACACTCTGGGCTGTGACCCCCAAACTGGGAGAGTGGCTCCAACAGCTTCCAGGAACAACATCTGAGATCTCTGTCCAGAAGAGTGCAGTACTAGAAACAGCTAAGATACTGTGCAGGACCCTCAAGCTCCCAGGCCTCTGGTAGAGGACCCAAGCTCAGGGGAACAGACCGCCTGCAGGGGCGAGAGGGGAATTTATATATATATATATATATACACACACACACACACACACACACACACACATTGTTTTTAACAAGAAGGTCATGGGTTCGACCGTGGACTCCCTCGATCACCTCCTCACTTGTAAGTCGCTTTGGATAAAAGCGTCTGCTAGATGTAATGTAAAGAACTTCTTTCAAAGAACTTTTGATGACTTTTGCGCTTTCAGGCATACCTCAGACGATTTCTCTTTTGAGATTTCTTCCTGTAAATCTAGCCTCTAGCTTCCAAGTTTATCTTCTGAAGATTCAGGTGACTTGTCTACAAACATTTTATAGAGCAATGATACCTGTCCCCCAGCAGCAATGTATTTCACTGATATGTCTTCCAGCATTGAGAGAGGTGAACTTGATCTTATATAATAGTCTTCCATGTACAAACATTTTATTTTAGATCCAATAAAGTAAATTAGGGTGAAGATTTTGGAGTGAAGACTTTACTTCAGCCTTTAGCTGCATGTCATGCATGTTTTAACAGTTTGGGAGGGTTAGAAACAAGTTCTTACAGATTGTCTGTGTTTCAGTAGGTTCAGTAGGTGAAACTGCATGCAATGAGCATGTGCAGCTCTTTCCCAAACTAGATCACCATGCAAAACTGACCCATGGTGATCTAGTTTGGGAAAGAGCTGCATATAGCCACAAATAATAATAAAAGGAAGAAAATGCAAAACCTATTGTTATAATGGGTAGAATGTCAAGGATCAATTACAAAGGAACCAAAAATAAATGGCAAACATTGGTAAGGACCAGTTGGAGAAACATTAAGGCATTAAGGCATATCTCAAGACATGGTTAAAAAACAGACTTAAGCATTACATTACTTTACATTTTTAGGCATTTAGCAGACACTTTTATCCAAAGGCGGTCCCCAAACATGGGGTGTGAACCCACGACCCTGTGATTAAGAGACTCATGCTCTACCAACTGGCCCCCAGCAATACAATTGAATTTCTATAAGAGGAAAAAGCAGATTACAACTTCTCTGGTTAATGAAAAGAGGAACAAGACAAAAAAAAGGCTGAAAGATGACACTGGATGAAGAAGCATGTCAACAGTCCTGGCTGCTTAACTTAATCTTAACTAATCTAAACCCCTTCAGGCCATCATCAGACCACTCCTGGCAGCATGCCTGCCTATTTCTGTCTACAAACTCACACACCAGTGCAGCCGCCCTTACTTTTATCTACAGTATTTACACCAAAAAACAAATTTGGTACACTATCATAAATGCCTTTCCTATTTCAATAAAAAGCAATATAAAATGCTCCTGTGATGAATACATCCATTAAGCTCCTTTAGTGATGGTTTGTTGTTTTTGTTTTGACCTGCATTATATACTGCAAGGTGTCCATGTCATTTTGTCACTCCACCCTTAAACATACAAATAACAATAATACCTTAGAGTTTAAAGCATTGTTGTTGTTTGTTTGCAGGCTTAAAATGTTGGTAAATTACACACACACACACACACACACACAAATTCTCAAATAATGTTATTCTAATCATAAACGCATATCCACTGTGGCACGTCTAAACAACAGCAGAGCTTTTTCACGAGATATTTTGACGTGTCACATCAGGCAAAGCACAGGTGCACTTAATAACATCAATGATGTACTCTAGTTTATTTAGACAGAGTGCAAAATACCAGGGCAATACAATATTATTGTCAAATGACATTACACTTGTGCTTTTTGGCTATGTGTTTAAGCATGGAATTACTCTGCAATTTAATGACATAAAGCAGTTACCGGAAGTTTGTGGACGCTGCGATAATGCTAATCTTTCGTCATGTTGGTATTTGTGTTCCTAGTCAATATTATTAATAACCGTGTCCAAATCCGTACGAATACTTGGCGCTTAGCTTATCTAGCCAGGCCTAGCAAACGTGTCCTACAGTAGCTAACGTTACAGGGAGAACATGAGAAAATATTGTAAACAAAACGAGGAGCTAGTGAAAAAGAACTCTTTAAACAAGCGCCACTTACTGAAGTTGCTCGCTCAGGTCAAACTGAGGTTTCTTCTCCCACACAGGTGTCACTGCAAGTTGCGTTTGTGTGTTTGTTCGAGTGTGGGAGTTTTGTGCTGCATTCCAGAATAATGGGAAACTTGGGATTTATTTTTCAATGTAATATGGAGACTTCAAGGTGTAGATATCTTCTTTATGGAGGGGCTGTCTTCTCCTCGCCCACTTTTTCCAAACACCTATAAAGTGTACGAACACTGTGCACTGACATTAATCATGATTGAGAAACACCTACTGTACAGTATGAATACCACTTCAGGGATTAAAGATGAGCTGATTTATCAAAACTGTACTGAGGTTTGACAGTGTCACTTAATTTTAAAGTTATTATTGGCACTAAAATAAACATTCTGGCACTGAGACAACACCAGTTATACTTAACTGCCAACAGATTTATCTCAGCATATGAAGAAACGTCAACAGCATGTGTGATCACATATGATGTCTGCTATAACTTAATGATGGTGTGCCATTATACTGCTATTAAATTCAAATGACTGGCATTAAATGCTCTCTGTTTATAACACACCAGTTTGAGCCAATGTGTTCTGGTAACGCTGAATATTTGGGATTGAAATTACTTTAAGGTACTTGGGCAACAATGATTTCACCACTATATCAACAGAGAAAAAGCTGAGACTGTTTCTGGAGAGTACAATATGGATGTAAAGTTATAAAGACATCAGGATTTGCTCTATAATTGCTCTTACACATAAGGCATTTTGTTTTAACCATATTCGTGGCATGAGTTATATACTGTATGTGAGATCATTAATTGATGTGGAGTCAACCAGCAAGGTGACAAACCTCTCGTAAGCCTGACCTTAAAAACAGCATTATGCAACATAATCTTTTAAGTATCTAAAGTGATTCAGCTGCTGTAGTATCAACAATGATTCAGCTCTTGAATTATTCCCCTTCATTGCCACTCTTTGCTATACATCCTTCATTGTATTAGCAAGTGACTTTGTTGCACTTCCACTGAAGATGAGCCACGTAAATGGGCCAGGAGAAATCATTTGGCACCGTCTTTTTGAGTGTTTCACAAAGAAATGCTGGACCCCACTTTCACCTCTGATGGAGCGTGCTTGTGAATACAAGTGGATAATCAGACACTAAGATACCCTTTTTAAAAAAAGCTTTTGACAGGTTTAAAAGCTGATGTGTGTATCAGCTCAGACGAGAGATAATCTTCCTCTAGTACACAGCACACTTGTCTAGTGGGCTTATTTTGAGCAATTTGGTTTGACAAGAAAAATGTGAAAACCTTTGTGGCTTTTTCCTTTGAAATCCAAACACAAACGATTCTTTAAAGCGTGTTTCATTTGGAAAAGTAGGAAATAGAACATCCTAATAATGCTGCCGTTCAGATTTTTTTCTGAATCAGACGTGTTCTTGATGTTCAGATGTGTTCTTCTGTTATTATGGTCAAACAATAAAATATTTAGATATTTAAGGATTTTTTTCCCACTGGGCAAATCAATGATCATTGGCTAACAGCCTTCACAGTTAAACCAATTTGCAAGGTTTAATGGTTTGTATTTCATTTCACAGTGAGTATCAATTTTCCTGTATTAAATTATCAAACACTACTTTGTACTACTACAGTGTGAAGCCAAACACTTCTGTTGGCGACAGTTACTATGGAGAGGCAGAAATAAAAATGAAACTGAGAAAGATCTTCCCACATGAACATCAGGCTTTTGTGAGGATGCAGAAAGCACACTGAGTAAACAGTTGTTTGCCTGTTCAGTGAATAAAGTAAATAAGGAGAAATCTTTGTGTTTGATTTTCATGTTTTTTTCTACCTCTGACTCCTCCAGTGAAGCATTTGAATAAAGGATGGTGGCTACTGAGCTGACCCATGCATTACTGAAGCCAACACAGCATGTTTATTCAGAAATAAATGCTTGGGATTCTTCATAGAGCTTTAAGGTTGATTGGTTTATTTGCTGTGGAATCCAAACACATTTACGGCACACTATTTAAAGCTCTGTTTCATAAAATAAATAGTTTTTGTCTGTTTGTCTTTGTAGTCCTGTAATTTGTGTTTGAACAGAATCCCATACGTTTCTTTTTCTTTAACTGCTAAAAATAATTATATATATATATGACTGTCCAGAGTATCAATATTGCACAAATACTTGGAAATTAGTATGCTATGTTTAAGTGTGGTTTTGGTTAATGTACAAAAAGCATCTTTGCATGTTGGTTCCTTTCAAACCAAAACACAAAATTAGCTTCTCACATGTAAAATCTAAATCAGCATCTCCTACAGTTTTGTAGTTTTGTGAAGGCATTTTAGTTCTGCACAAAACCATGTCAGAAAAGAGCAGATACTCTACAGTTCACACACACACTACTGCTGACTTGCCTGACACCTCCCTGACAAGAATAAGCAGTCTTTGTCATGTGTACATTAAAGATGAACTTGCTCTCAGAAGGGATCATTGAAGGCTTTCCTCCCTCCTACTTCCCCTCCCTGCCTGCCAGCCTTCAAACACAGCCTTCAAGGTGCATGACTTCAGGGCCGCTTCCTTACCTCGTCCTGAAGTTAGCCGGGTGTGGATGCCCATCATACAAAGATAAAAAGTCATATTCCTCCTCCACAGCGAAAGATTGAAAAACTATATGAATCCTGTTGCTCTCCTCAGCAACAATCACCCAGGTACAGTTCGCTCCATTTGGATATCCATAAGGAAACCCGGGGCTTTCTATCGTCCCATTCCTCCCTTTTAAAGTGCCTCCACAAGTATGGATAAAACCTGGAAAGAAAGGAAACACCCAGTTATTTTCAAATGCTCTTCAACTTCTGGAGAAACAAAAAAGGAGTCAATTGTAAAAATCCTAACAGAAAATGTATTTAATTTTGCCTTGTGCACACATCCAATCAGCAATAAATAAATGGAATGGCTTTAAAATGTTTAAATAGGCCTGTGCAGATGCTATTCCAAATAACAGTTTTGTTTGTACAACTGTGTACACTCTGTAAAGTTCAGGTGCAATATTTCTTCAACGGAGAACAAATTGTTTGTAAAATCTTCATTGTTCTCAGCTGGCAGAAGCTGTGAGGGAAATCTGGCAACCAGCTGAATAAGAGCCAAGCTTTGTGTTTCCATTTGTGTTTTCAGCTCCCCTTCAAATTAAAAAAACAATAGGCTGCAACACCTACTGCTGTAATAATGGAGGAGAAATGCATAATTGAGAACTACACTGATGTTTTCAGTGTTATATCGAACAAAAAGCTTGTGATTTATCATTACTGCCCACTTCTTTACAGAGGGTCAGAAAGCCCCAGAGACAAGCAACAAGCAAGGTCTTCCAATTTGGTGCCACAAGCCCTTAACGCTCTGTTTCACAGCCCACACAAGATATATCTTTGCACCTTGTTGCACTGGCTTGCTAAAAATCAATACCCTTGACATATTAGGTTAAGCATTAAACTATCATTGTCAAACTACAATAATGCGATCGCTTGGCTAACCTTTGTGGTGTTAATGTAAATGAGCAAATGTGTCACGTCTAAGTAACTCAAACTCATATACAAACATAATCTGTTGTGTCTGTCATTTACAGTGCAGTATTTTTTTACACTTCCACATCCAGTATACTCTCACACTCTCACAAACAATGTATGAACATGTTCCCATACACACTGTGTAGGTGCCATTTTATTTCCATGCTGTCTAATGAAATGCAACCTTAATTAAGATGCATGGTTTATGCCCCACAATTTACTCCTAGTGTAATTAGCTTTTCACACTTGGTAGGTAAAGTATGTTTTGCATAGTTTTGGCCACACACACGCACTGCAGTATGGGTATAAAGCTAAACACAGAGATCACTTGGCAGTTATGCTTCTCAAATGGTAACTAACTAGACAAACAGCAGCCATTTTTCCCAATAAAATGTTTGCTTTCTAAAAAACTCAGAGACCAACTGGCAATAAATTTTACACTTTGTTTCATTATTTTTGAACAAAGCCTGGCAGCTGTTTATATGTCACGAATATGATAATCCTCTGGAACATTTTTCCACAATCTTTACATCTTGCAACACCTTCAAGATATTATACTCACAGGGGCCCTGACCCAGAGTCCCTGACAGTGCAGTATATCTCCACTCGTACAGATAACTGACCTGCTGCTGAGACCAATTCATTCCTCCTATATCCAGTGATCAAGTGGCCTGACCTACATATAGATACAGTTCTAGATGCACTATATATCACGCCTTTATAGGTATATGATGTTGTGTCTGATGATGAGCTGCTGCTCTAAATGTAGTGGGGAAGAATTTCCGCCAAGGTTTGTTGCATGTCTAAGTTGCAATTATTTCCACCACCATTGAGCTAACAGGGTAATCATGGCAAATTTGCAGCATTAATCCGCCACCTACAGGGTCATCATGATCCAACCTATGACAAGGTGCATTATTGCTGCTTTCAAGTGCTCTTGGGAATATTGTAATTACCAGGACAGCCTTCTTCACCGATCCAATAATGTTGTGATTATGTTTGTAAAAATTTTGATTTTTGATGAGAGATTAGTAATTGCAATGTGACAGCATGTTTGACCAACAACTATATAGAGCTTTGTTGCATAGAGCTTTTGTTGCATGTTTCAAATATTGTTTTCATTTACCTTAAGTTGTCACAGATTCTTGAATTTAATGATCTGAAAGAGGGCCTACTTCTAAATCTAAATTGCCTTCATTTTTTACAAAGCTCCCACCTAAAGAGCCACCAACATATGTTCCTAGCAGACATATTTTGTTTGCCTGTCCAACTTTAAACATTTAACAGTTTGACTGGGTGTATGTAAGACAAATTAAAAATAAAGTTGGAGCAAATGATGAGACAAGACACACTGGCTATTTAAAATTATTTTGAGGAAGACATGTCCATTACTGAAGGTGAGACCACCAGCAGCTGTTGTTGTAGTTATGGTTTAGACTTAATTAACTTCCGTATAAGCAGGAGGATCAGATAATTATGAGGGCAGAAATGCATGACAACACAATATTGAAAAATTATCTTCAGCTTCAGTCTGTCATTTATCTTGCAAAGTCACCTCTTTCATTCATTTATAATTATCCTGGCCATGGCCATGGGAGGATGCAATTGGTCTAAATATCCAATAGTAACAGTGGGAGCAACAACAATATAGTTTGTTAACTTCTACAGTATTAATCCAACACAAATGATTATTTATATTTTTATATAAATATTTAAGGATTATTGTTTAATTGGGCACTCGTCAAGAGGAGTGGAAACAGTTGTACAATGTCTACTATGTCTCTGGGGGGAGCTTTTCAAAGTCTGAAAATAAAAACCTGATCCTGTCACCAGAGTTCTTAAACATTTTTACGTTAAGGCTGTGTTACTAACTGGTGGTGTGGGGTTTGAAAGAAGTGAACAAGGAGGAAAGGAGGGTCCAATGAAAGATACTATTCAGTTCAGGATCCAGTGTTTTGAAACTTGACCCGTACTAGGGACTAAAACTCAAAAGGCCTCTTTGCTCTCTGTTGCTTTTGATCATTCTTGTCTCTTGGCAATACTAAGTCGCTGGAATACATTACAATAGAATGATTACTACCAACAATATTCTTGATTTGATGCCTGATAGAGTGAGACTGTTAGAACAGGCAAGTAACACATATATTAAAGCAGAGACATGCAGTTTTAATTACTGCTATAAAACTATAAGTGCAAATCAAGTAAACTAGACTTGAGTTGTGGTGAGGTTACCACACAATTTTGTAACTGTGTCACAGCGGCTAACCATTGCAGGATAACATAAACCTGAAGCAATCCTGGGTGAGGATATCAACAGAGCACAGAAGCCCTTAAACCCTGTGCTGGTCTCAGTAGAAATTAGAGCCACACAATTTTAGGCTAAAATCAAGTATTATTTCTTTTATTTGAGGCTCATTCGTATCACCCAGAGTGTATAACTACAACAAGGATATCATCCACGGAGCTCTATTAGTCCCTGAAATATTTCAGTGTTTGTCAAGCATTAAAGGGCTAATGTTGCGAACTATTCAGAGTGATGCTGTTTGTGTGAACTGCTTAGCAGTGTTTGTGTGGTTGATCGTTCTCATGTCTTGAAGATGACAGAACAGATGCTCAAGCCAAGATATTTCCCATTCCCTCTTTCCGCCCCTCTCTCTCCATCATTCTCCTTCTCAGATGTATGTATTTCTTTCATCCTTCATTCTCTCTGAAACGTTCTCTCCCTGCCTTTGTCACACTCACCTTTTCCATTCACTACAGCTTCAGCCAGTCTTCCCTCCCTTTCTTTATTCCTTTCTCCCCCTGCAACTTTACTCCTCCGTTCCATTATCTTTTGCCCTCCTTGTTTTTCCATGTTTTCTCTATAAGCTTGTAAATTAGAATCCCCCTTTTCAATGCTGTGAATCACGGGAGCTTGTAATATGTTAAGCACTGTCATCTCCATAAAAGCTGTATCTATAAAAAGAACATTGTAAACATTCATCTTGTTTCATAATGGGAAAATGTGACGACAACATGTACTTCCTTGTACAGAAGAGGGGACATGCAATCAATCCATTTAACACGTACACCTACAGCATGTCTTCTTTAAATTCCACTGTCACTGCTCAGAAGCCTGTTCTGACCTCCATCATCACTTCAATTGTAGAACATAATCCCCAGGGTTTCCGACCCCATATTGGTGCCATGCTGCAGCACCGACCATAAATTGTGATGAGAAACCAAATTAACAACATGCTGTGATTGCACAGTGGGGAAAATGCGGTTCAGAAATATGAATCAGTATCATAACGCACAAGTCTGGCACAAACAGGGGCCTCAGCAGGCAGCAGGTCTGGCTCACAGACAGCTCAAGAACAGTCCCAGCTGTTCCTCAAATGGTTCAATTTACCCCTAGCCTTTTGGATGTACACACAAATACGACCTTTTCACCACACCACACTTTTGATGCTTATAACTTATTGTTATACTTGCTGAGCAAAGCACAGACACAAAAATGGCAGTTGTCTCCCACCCTGATGAGATTTCTGAAGGTTTGTCTCTATGTCAGTCTGAATTGTAGGTGTGTGTGTGTGTTTGTGTGTGAGAACATGCATATTTACATGTGTTGTCAGCCTTGCAGAGCCTCTAACTAATGCAAAGGGTGAGACAAGACTACTGAATGTGATTCTCTTCTATCGGCCCAGTGCAATTTTGGGCAGAATGAAGCAGTTAATGAAACACAGTGCTGTGTGGATGCAAAATAAGGTTGATTTTGTAAACAAAATGCATTATGCATCATAGCAGGCATCCTATTACAGAATTTGTTGCAGGCTAAATGGGTTATTTAAGGTTTACTTTAAGCATGGAAAAAAACATTTTGGCTTTCCAGTACATAGACTAGTGTATAAAGGGATAGGTGCCCCCAAAACAAGTAAACAGCCAATATGTTGTCCTCCACCATTAAATCAGATTTTTAGTTGGGCTATAAAGAGAAATGATTATGTGCAGCGGGAAGAGGGGAGGAGGAGTCATTTACTGCCTTCAAAATTATTACGAGTGACAAACAGACCATTGGGTAATGGATGATTGCTGATGGGTATGAGAGATTGTACATCCCAATTGACCATTTTTTGAACAGACCATCATTAAACGGGCTTGGAAAATAAACATTCACAGTGTGACCTGCTCCCTTCAGGTAGTTGCTTCAGGATATCACTGGGCTGATTTAACTGCTAGACCAGCTCTTTTCTTCTCCCAGCAGTGAAACTGTTGAATTCTGATGAAAGACTGCACTTATTTCACAAATTTATCGCATTCCATTTGCTATATTGTCCTTAAAGTGCATGGGATTTATCTGCCGTCTATTGTGCTGTATTTGTCTTTTATCGACTGTCTATTGTTCCCAGTTTATGAGGCAGCCTGCTCGTCCAAAACAATTTTTCCAATGAGACAATAAAGTTGATCTAATCTAACAAAATCCTGTGGCTTAGAGCAATCAGAGTAAAATTGAAATGAGATTGTGTGCTCTGATTAATGGCATTAATTGTACGGTCAATTAAAGAAATGTTATAGCGCCCCACTTTGGCAACAATCAGTGTAAACTTCATGCATCAGTGGAGCAACAATGCATTTTCCTCAAAGTGGTATTTAGACAGTGACATTATAGTCATTTGGCAGATGGTTTTGATCTGATAAACTTACATTTTACACACACATCTGGAACAATTTGGTGTCCATTGTTTTGCCCAAGGTCACCTCGAACAACAAGTGGACGGGAACATGCTCTACCACCTGAGCAACTGCTGTTTCAACACACCTGGATCATCACTTTGTAATAATACCCCAATGCTGGTGTTATTGTAGCTAGTGTGTGCCTGTGGCATGCACTGAGCCAAGAGACAAAAGAAAGTAGAGGTGGACTTCTTATTTCTGTTTCTGAGCTTTGACACACTCTTTATGATTCAATGTAAAATTATACTTCTTCTCTTTAAAAAGCTGAGCTTTTCAGTGTTTTCCTCTCACACGGTGGTGGAATTCATTAAGGCATTATGTTATTATGAAGCATTACTGTGTTAAAGCTTTGTTTAGGATTCTGTATAACTTTTTAACCAGTGCCTGCAATTTAAATAGCATGTACACCTGTTTTCCTTTAATAAAATAATAATGTTAAATAGATACTTGAATTGAGCCTCAGAGTCTAACAATAAGTTTTAAGAATCTGATACAGTACCAGTCAAAAGTTTGGACACACTTGAACGGGAAAGTGTGTCCAAACTTTTGACTGGTTGTGTATATATTGATATTGAGTCATATAGTGCTGAAATACATAATATATCAGAGAAAGGGGGATATAAAGGAGCAGATACTTCTATATAAGTATACAGTATGTTTTTTAAATAATGACTATATACTAACTAATTGTACACATCACTGTGTACTTTATGACTTCATTAAGTCTAACGAGACAGCAGCATTGGTATTTTTTTATTTACAAAGTCATACTGGGTGAACTCCCTTCGTATCGGTGTAATCTCCTATCACTCCACAACAGCTGTTATGATTTTCGCTCCACTAGATGGCTGCTCTACCAGGTCCCCAGGATTTGCTCAGAATTTGGTAGAGCACACTGGTCATGAAATAACCTTCAGAACACTGAGGCATAATGAGTTTGCTTCCCTGGGAGAGTTCAAAGCTCTGATAAAGAAACTGTGTAACTGAAGAGTGCAATTGCTATTTGTAAGATGGATTTTGTGTTATGTATCTTTTGTCTCTTGCCTGTTTTTAACATGCTTGTTTTATTTTTTTAACTGTCCCTAGTCCGTTTTTGACATGCTCCATTTAGTAATTTTTGTAACTTTGTAATGGTGTGCTATCTTGGCCAGGTCTCCCTTGAAAAAGAGATTGTTAACTCAAGAGACCTCCTGGATAAATAAAAGTTAAATTAAAAGAGAGAAAGAAAATAAGTCTGGGTCAGCGTATCAACGTATCACATATTTGTAAAAGATCAACTGTGTGACTCAAAAGCAAAAAAAAGGTGCATAAATATTCACAGCAAAGTTGTTAAAAGACATGCATTAATAACTAAAATAATATTAAAGGCACAATTTCAGACTTCAGTCTTGCTTTGAGCACCACTTGGACCACCAGTTGATCTATGCATGTAAAGTGTTTTGCCTTCACACTGCCTCCATACATTACAGTAACTTTCTTCAAACAAAGCCTAAGCCCAATATTTACAAGCCTACTGAGCTATGCGCTTTCAAGCTCCTCTTCTTGACTTATTTTTGGCATGTATTATTTTCTTTCTCTGTGCTTGATACTTATTTTCCTAACGATTGACTGTAGTATATGTTTAGCCAAGGACACCTTTTCTTCCGGATGGCATTTCATCATTGTTAGATGGCCTATTACAAACAGAGGGGTGAGGCAATGGCACTACTCGTAGCAATAAAAGTTAAGATACAAAAAACCTGCATTGATTTGCATCTGACCTTAAAGGTGAGTCAGCCAATATAGAGATATCCATCAAAGAGGCTTGGTTACAGAGCAGCGACCTTAAAGACAGAGCCCTTACCAAGCAATACAAAGGTTAAAAAAAAAACTCCTTGTAGCCTTCTTTCAAGTATCCACACCTCTTACAAAACATAACAAAGACAAGGTAGTGTTATACATATATACCCCTTTGGATTGCTGATTATTGATGTTATAAATTCGAGAAAAAGAGGGGAATTAGAAATTTACATTATGTTGAACATTGAACATAACCATTGATCAGAGCAAACGTGCAAGGTTGAGTAAAAAAAAGAAAGAAAGAAAAATACAAAAATCCTTTAGTTGCTCGTCTGCTGTCATACCTTCCGATTGTGAATCTTCCGGGTCTGCACCACATCAAATCAGAGCTGCTGCAGCACTTAGGAGTTATATTTAGAGGTAATTTTGTTTTTAGAAATCCAAGCACTTTTCTCTTAGATCTATGACAAGCTGTACTATGAGCCACAAACATAAAATGTGGAGGGAACAGAAAATTATTTTTCATCAGCACAACCAGGAATACAACAATGATAACTGCTAGAGCCCAGACAGCAACCTTAGTAGACAGAAATTTCAAATTGATGTCCCCAAGGAGAAGGATTTTATCTGCATGGCTGTGCTGCACCTTCACAATTCATACTGATAGAAGGTGCATAATAGCAGCCCCTCACTATGCTTGTCTGCATGCTTGATGAAAGGGAAACGGGCCCTATACAACAGAAACAGAGAATTACTATTACCTCATGAGTGTGTGCTCAATTTGGAAAAGGGCTCTGAAATATTCTATTTGGTGGTTTTAAATTGTCAACCACTGAGGTGAAAAATACTCAAATCAAATACACTGCCACACTGAAACACAGCTGGCATGTACACAAATACACACACCAAGCACAAGGCAATAACAGAAGTTGCATGTCTGCGAAGCCAAGTATAATAACTGTTTCCCAGTGTCTGTGTGCTGCTGGTGCTACCTCCCAGCAGATACAGTATTTTATGGCTAGACACCAATACCTCCTCAAAGTGTTGCTGAGCCATATTGCACCTGATGCCAGGCCACCACTGTGAGAGCTGCTGTACAACACAAAACTGTGAGCCAAAAACACATCTAATAGGACGCCTGTCTCTCTAGCTTCCAATCTTCCAAACAAACAATAACATCAACACTTCACTTGCCACGAAAAGAGAAAATGAGAGAAGCTCTGAACAAGAATCTGTCTTTTTCTATCTAAAGACAACCACAAAGGCTGAAACAATACTGAGTGTTTTTCACTTCCCAAGTAAACATCTTATTCCAGTTAACAACCTGTTCACACAGTGAGGACATGTTTTTTTTTAGATGTAAAGCACCTTAGTTATTTAGTAAAACTCAACAAATTATTATTTTAATTATTGATTCATCTGCTGATTATTTTGTGGATTAATTGTTTTGTCAAGAAAATGTCATAAACCTAAATGCCCATCATACTTTTGGCCTCTGCATCATCTCATTGTTTCTACAAATAAAATGTAGGTAAGACGCCCTCCCCCTCATGAAACCTGGAAGATGGAGGACACACAAGGACACTCCAAGCTGTGTGAACTATACTCATCCCAGTATTCACATAAAATACAAGTACACACATATTAAAAAGACAACTAAAAACACCACGGTTGTAACATTCATTGCCTGTAAGTAGCATAATAAAGAAGGTATTACTTTCCTTGTCTTTTTGCTTGTTGGTTCTGAGCACCTACTTCTCTTATTGCTTTTAGATTCCACAGGTTGGACTGGAACTGCAGATCTAAAACTGCTGCCACTGCAGCTCGATGATTTTGGCTTGGCCTTGGTTCAGCTGCTTCATATCAATGACACTGTGTGTCCTTGATAATTCTCTTATGACCAAAAGTAGACCTGATTTTAAACTGAGAATAAATATAGATGGATGAATAAATGCTTTAATAAATGCAGCTCCACAGGCCAAGACCAAAGACCAATGTACACAGCATGGAACCCTAAAATAAAATTATTAATCAATCAATGATGTTCTTCTGTATGCACAGCAGAAGCCTGAATGTGTTTTCTCACATGTTGAGTACACTGCAGGAGAGATCATATTTTTGCTACTTTTAGGCTAAAAAACATAAAAACAGTCAGGTCAACCGATAAATTAACTGCAATATAGCCTTTATGGAGAAATCAATCATTTCCTAAACAGCTGATCTAAGAGCGTCTTACAGGAAATGTACGGTCTGCCTGTCTTGGTCTATTTTCTAACCAAATGGAATATGCAATCCTCTGTGCTGCCTCCTCAACACTCATAGTGCAGTGGTGTAGTTGAGAGTCTAAACAGGCATCTGTTTAACTGTCCTCACCTATCATTTTAATTGCTGTTGAAATATGCTGTGGAATCACAGCAACCTCCACTAAGCAGTCTACCTCCTCAATTACCTTCACATCACCCCACTTTGTTTCTCTGACCCTGCTTCGCCCCTGCCTGCTCTTCTGTCACATATCAAAAATCTAGTTGACAGCCACGGACACAAGCAAAAGAGCAGCAAAAGTCACTGTGAAGGAAAATTCATGAAGGCCCGTAGGTATGCCATGATTACAGGTTATAAATTGAATAACAATGGAAATATATATATATATATACTGTGGATACAATTGTCAATAAGATTTGTCAAGAAAATGCAATGATGTGGATGGCATTGTTTTTCAGTGAACACAAAGGAAAAACAGAGGATTTTATATGCAGCAATGCAGTTACTGGTTTATTAGTTCTATCTTCTTTAAAATAAATGGCATACTGCATTAATAACTGTTTGTAACACAGTTAGTGCATGCATCTATGCCAACTACAATGTGATTGCAAATTTCTCACTTGTGAGTTGTTACAGATTTTGACCACTGCATGGATATAGCTGAATGAATGCACACATTTTTATCAGCGAATATGCCTCCAGACAGTTAACATAGTTTAATCTCCTCTGAAAATGGCACCTGAGGTGCAGAAGACAGTCCACCTTGAATCTGTAGCCTTGACTCTGGAAGCAGCCTCTCCTCAACCTATTACATTTAATCTCAACAAACGGTGAGCTATTTTTCTTCCTGAAGACAAGATATTGGCAATCTCTCTCCCCCAAGAGTACTGCTTATATTAAAACTGATACCTCAGAAAAACTGACTTCATCAGAACCAGCAAACTATATCCAACCTTCGCAGGATCCTGTCAGCAGCATCTAAGAGCCTGGCCCAGACCTAAATCCATGGGCAAGAGGCCAGTGGGCGAGCTGAGAAAAACATCGGTACACCACTAAGGCTAGTCAGTGAGATGTCAGCACTAACAGAGGCATCAGGGATCCAGGGAGTAAATGTGTTACTGTTGTACAGTTCCTGTATCCTGGAGATTTTTAAATTGTTCCTTTCAGTTCCAATTGAACCCAGGTGATTCTTCTGGAGATTGTCCACTTTTTTCCACACTTCCACTCTTCTTTCTCCACTATTGTGGTGGTGATCAAGAACCTGAGGGGTAGTGGGATGATGCCCCAAATTCCCTGCAGTTAGTGTATAATTACACGGACAAATTGTAATCCTGATTAGCCCCAGCAGCCTTTCCAGCCTGTTTACATAATCACATTGAGAGAAAGTCTTCATCAAGGGCTCAGCGGCCAGATTACAGCCTGTGCAGAACCCACCTGATTAACAGCAATTAGTGACTGCCTGGAATAGATTAAAATATATATATATATGGAAGCCAGAAGAACATTTGAGAAATGCAACATTATCCCAAGAACCAGAAGTGGTGGGAAATAACAGATGGACAATTTTCAACAATCTGCTCACTATCGTTAATCGAGCACTGTCATTTCATGTATTGATTTAATGTCAGTGTGGCAAACAACTTCTCATGATGATCATGTTCCATCCTGCCTTTCCTTATCTGGTCACTACAAGGAGCGGGCGGTGTGAAGAGGTCCCAAAAGACCGGAGCTGAATATTTGAGTAGATTCTGATCTGCCAAGTACCTGAAGTAACATAATATTAATCAATTTCAATAATACATGTTCTTATATCTATAAACAATACAAAGGGCAGATCCAGGAAGCTCCAGTCTGGATTTTTGTCAATTAGATTTTGAGAACATCTCTGCTGTCTCTCTGCTTATATCACCCACTGCCAACACAAGCATGTGTCCTAAAAATGGGGTGCTTTCAGCTTTGTCACCATTTCATTATTGTGAACTTGATTGATCGTAGTCCGATCAATGGATGCATGTGACTGTCATAAGAAAATAGGGCAAAAGCAGCTGTTGTACTAAAGTGAAGATATGGTGAAGTGATCGCTGTCAATGTAAAGGAATTAAATTTGTATTTGACCTGGGTCTTTTGCTCTGTTTAAAAACAAAATACATTCCTTGCAGTTTAGCTTCATAAATTTGTGTCTGTGTCAAGCAGTTCTGTACTTTCCCAAAGGATTAGATCACACAGTACTGGATGTCCTCGGCTGTTTGATAGTGTACCGCTGCAATATTATTTTTATTGAAATCAGTTTTTTTTATTCCACAACTAAATTGCTACATTTCACTAAATTCCTTTTCAGGAAGTGTGTAGGGTGCCAAGAATGGGACAGGTGACTAAGATAACTTTGTGAACAGAGAATCAGAACTGTGAACCACCCACGCACAGGATCCTGTCTCAGAAATAATCTACTATGAAAAAGCACCTCTAGCAAACCGGTGTTGTACAAACTTTGCTAGAGGGCTTTTTTTTTACAGCATCATTATCATAGCAGGCCAGAGCAGTGAGTCACAGGCCACATCTAGAAGATATGTTTTTACTTCTGCAAACATTGTGACAGTTGTCACAGCAGAGGAACAACAGCTGTTCCATGGTTTTTCCTTCTCGCATTGATCTGTGTCACTATTTCCTTCACTTTTTTTTTTTCCAAAAGAAGACCTAGGTCTCCTCCTCTTCCTCCTCCTTTCCTCCCTCCCTCCCCAATTCCTGCCTAGCCCTAATAAGTAACAGAACTAGGAGGATTGGCAGTGGCCTCGAGGTTTGACATTGCCACAATGTGGGTGGTGATGAAACAGCACTGCACCCGACTCTGCTCGACGCGACTTGGCTCATTCTTGGTAGGCGCTGCTACTCTGCATGCTGCACATTTCATCCACCCCCAATAGACAGACATGAGAATTATTCACAGGGTGAACAATCTGCATGTAAATTGAAATCTGTGAGTTGCCATACTCAGACACACGTACAAGCATTCAACAGATACACAGCCATGCACTCACACACACAATGTCCCTGACGTACACACACATGCACATTGAGAAGAAAAACATTTTGAGTGTTGGAATTGGATTTCTCTATTTTCTTTGGTTTTAATTTGAGCTGTAAATGAGACTTCCACACATTAACATTAAATACATGATGCAAACAAACAGGGAGAAACACACACACACACACACACACACACACACACACTTATGCTCAGTTAATCAGTGCCATGTCAGTTAATCAACATGTAACTGACATGGCAAGTAGGCAAGAAATAGATTTTTATCTAAAAATGCAGTAAGTGTCAGTGGACAACGATTGAGCAAATAATTGCAGTGTGGTAAATGAGCAACAATTGCTTTGACTTTACTTTGACAGAAGCTGTAGTATGTAAATAGCAAGATTGAAATGAATGTGGTAAACAAGGGGAAGAACATCTGAGGTGGAGAGAAAGTTAAGTATGGAGTCAAAATATTGTGTTGCTTCATATAGTAAAAACGAGTTATATCAGAAAAGTGACATTTCAGTGGTGCTGTATTTTTCATTGGTCTGAATAAAATTAGCTGATGCATATAAAGGCCAGCGGTTACCTCAAAAACTAGAGCGAGTATTCACATAGACAGACCCTGAGAAAGAGCCACTAGAATACTAACAAGCCCACCTTACACCTGCCAGCACTGGCAAGTCCGATAAACACCAGTCGACAAATTGGTTCCACGCTACTAATTGCCTCGGTCCCCTAAATGGTTCCAGTAACATTTCTTGGCCTTACGCAAATCCCACATAAATACTTGAAAACTCGACCCAGAAAAGAGAAAACGCGGACAGCTCTAGCCTAAATAAATTAGAGTCGCTTAACATCCTATAGGAAATCTGCAGTGCACGCACTTGCGCTTCAACAATTCACTAGTTACCCTACTAAGCAAAGCAGCTCACGTAGGCTATTAGAAGAAGCGTAGGCTACCGCAAGAATATCTATTGAGCGACTCAGTCAAAGCCTGCATTGAGCGCAAAACCCGGTGAAACACGTCCCTTAAAACTCCATCTAGTTAACCGTGGTAGCCCATTTTGCGCACGTCTATAACGTTAAAGCTTTTTGATTTCTCGCATGCACTCACGCACGCACGCACGCACGAACGCACACAAACACACAGGCACGCCAAGCGCATCAGAAAACAGAGAATTGCTGCAGTGGCTCGTACCTTTCACACAAGTGAACATCAGTGAAAAGATGAGATTCCAAAAAACAATTCCTGTCCTAATCCTCATTGTTTTGGCTTGAACAAAGTCCCCACGGCCACATTTAACGCATCTCCTGTTGAAAATGTCCCGTAGTTCAATAGATCCGTCGTAGAATCCGTCTCTGTAAATCCCCTTCATGTTCGTAACTAAACCATGTAACCTACAGCCTAAATCTTCTTTCTATTGGGTTGAAGTAGATTCCCTCTCCCTTCTCAGAGGAGAATCAGGCAGCAGAGCCGCCCGCCGCGTTATGTCAGCTGATAGGAGAGAAGTGAGCAAGACTGAATTTTAGGATAGGACCACAGCAACCTGGACGAGGGCTCAACCATCTCTGCTGAGAGGGGCATCAAGTGCGAGGATCTCTGTTTCTGCGCTCTTGCATCTGCTGTCCAGTATGGTTCTTTCTGAATCTCTATAAACCGGCCGAGGACGGAGAGAGGAATCTAGCCTCCAATTTGAATGCTGCCCATATCGATCGGCAATTGAGCCACGCACAGTGAGAGAGAAAAGGTGGTGGGGAGGGGGTGGAGGGTGTAGTGTGAGAGAGAGCGTCCTGTGTAAGTATGGTGTGGTTGATGTGTGGGTAAAAAATCATGAAGTGGGAACAGTGAGGTGTGGGTGGCAAGGGAGGAGGAGGCACGACTTTATGGGCAGGATGTAAATCCGGAGAAAGAAATGAACTCTGTTAATGACAGCATGTGGTTTATGTGAGAGGTGGAGAGGGGGGGACTCAGACAGACAGCATCCCGTCCTGAAAGCTGATGAAAGAAATTCGCCTGGTAGGCAATCCCTCCATAACTCTGATTTTCATTTTGGAGATCGAGCGCAGCCGTTATTGGGAGTGATGGGTACGGGCAATTTGCAATGCAAAGATGGGATGATGACGGCGCAAAGCCCAGCTCAGCTGCAGTGGGCCTCTTCTGCCATCTAGCTTTGGGAGAGTCACCGACCTCTGCTTTGAAACAGAGAGGAAAAGGGGGAGCAGTGAAGTGAGAGGCCGTGAACGCAAATAGAATGAACATCATCCGGTCTGTAACACTTTCAGATTGAGTTTCTTCAAGAGCCGTTGACTCTAATGCGCACCTCATTGCTGCGTTGTTTCATCAACATCGTAGTCTCTGGATTCTTATAGCTTTGAATAGCTCAGCAAATTAAAGTTTCTGCTGTCTGTGATGTGTATGAAAATAGCTTGGATATCACATGAGGTTTAAATCAATGATATGTCTATAGCATCGGGTTTGAATATTACCTACTTAATAATTGTACCTGCTATGACCTCCATAGAATCAATATCTTGTGCCCTAGTATTGGAGAGATTTATTAGCATGAAGTCAGCAGGGTAAAGTTCATGAGGAAACCTAATAAATTAACTCACTGTGTATTTGAGGCTCTCCTGCTTCCAGTGTGAGAGCTGTCCGTGGTGCTGAAACTTGAAACCAGAATGTCTGCTTGGAAACTGACTTGTGCTTTCAAAATTCCCCACCAAAATAAGACCTCACATCAGAATAGTATCCAAATGTATAAAGTCTTGTATTTCAAAGTAGGTATAGAAATAATAATATAAGAAAACAGACAGAAAAAAATTGATCCTTATCTAAAATTTCACAAGTGCAAATCAGTCTTCAGTCTCTTCGCATGTTTTTGTATGGTTCTGTTCTGTGTCCAAGGTTAGTTGGCTAGACAGGGTAAACCTCCCAGCCCTGCCGCTGCTCTCCCTTGGGAGAATAAATGGGAGAAAACTGCTTGATCCTGCTCTAATCTCATGTAAATATAAGGCAGCAAAGGGCAATTGGATTGCTGTCCTTTGGCCAAATATTCAATAAACACAATTCAACTCTGGAGGCCAAATGGGGATATCACATTTATAATTTGAACACCTTGAGATTTATTTGTGCCATACATATATGTACTTCATGGCTTTTGTAGTTTGTGAATTACATTAGATTTTGTATTTATTGTGTCCTTGCTTGCTCAATGAAATGCATTGTAGCGCTTTGTGAAAATCAAATTTTACACGTTTCTGTCGACAGCTTGATATTAATCTATGTCATTCTACCCTTACAAACTGAATTGCTACCACATGAGTGATAGATTTGTATCCTTGCTCCATTTCTCCCTAGAGTTGTTTATCTCAATGGTTTATGCAGCTGAGACAAACCACTGCGTATTTGCCAGTGTGAAGTGGAAGGTCCCTTATTCCCTCCTGGCATCAGAATTCTTCAGGTGTCTACAAGCCCAGTGGAGGCTGCTGGGAATGGATTGAGGCACCAGGCAGCTTGTCTTTACCACTGTAATCGACAGGTGGGCCCAGGAGAGTGGGCTTCAGTCATATTGATGCCTCTCGCCAGCTCTCGCTTGCTGCTTGATGAGCAATCACACTGCCTCTTGCCTGATCCTCTTATTGTTTTTGTGTGCATCTCTGTGTGCTTCTGCGTCGATGTGTTAACGGCTCATACATGCCAGATTGAACATAATTATACTCTTGCACATGCATGCATTCTGTGTGTATAGAGGCATCTTTGTGGAAATATTTGCACACTTTAGCTCATATTAAAATTAAATTCATGTGTTTAATGTACTTTTATGTGTTGGCCACTGCACCAAGAAGAACAGAACCAGCTAACCAGCCAGATAAGCAGCCAGCCGACTAAACAGCCAGTCAGACTTTTTTCCCCTTAGGTACTCAGGCTGTTGTACTTGTGAATCTGGGCAGCATGTTCTGATTAGCAGCAGCCATGTATGAGGACTGATGCCTGGGAAAGTTTTCGTGTCACACAGAAGCCTCCTGTATTCCCAGAGGGGGCCTCGTGGGGGGTTTAGACAGGTGTCTGTGAATGTGTTTATACGTACTGTATATGTGTATGGTACACATGAGTGCATACACATGTGTGAATAAAAGTGTCAGACTGTGTGTGAGTATGTAACACGTGTGCCCTCCAGGGATATGAACTAAAATGTGTGTGTATGTCTGTTTGTATGTACATGCCTGTATGTCTTGATTTGCATCTAAGTTGAAATCTTCACGCCTGGGTTATATTTTATTTGTGTGTCTGTGTGTCTGTTTGTGTGCTGGGGCAAAGTGCAGCTGGTAGGGGGTTGATAGAGTAAGCACTGGGGTCGGATTAGCTGGCTTGACTTCCCCAGAGAAATGTGTCTGCTCTCACACACTTCCGCTAATCCACTGCTGGGTTCTGCTGCTCCGTTGCTCTGGGTCTGCTACCTACAGCACCCGGGGGCTGCTGGGAGGGTGTGTGGAGGTGAAAGAGGTAGAAGGGAGATATCTGTGCATGTGAGTAAGATGGTAGTGGGGGATAGGGAGGATTAATGAGTGATGAAGGGTATTTGGGGGATAAAAAATATGTTTTAAAATAAACTTACAAGCTTATGGAGTCCAAACAAATGTCCATTTACTATTGCATATTTGTCGTCACGCTTGCGTGTATATGTGAGCACTATTTTATGTTTTAATAAATTCAGTGTGGATAATCTTAGGTAAATTCCAGTGCTTGGAGAAGATGGCTCATCAGTGAATAATGATTGAAATGGAGAAATGGGGGCAACCTTTTACCTTTATCCATGATCAGTTGCGAGGTGTAATGTAAAATGGATCCTACAATTATGCAAAAGTACACCTTCACACCTTATCCTGTGGCAGGTTACATGGTGGCGTACTGACAAAAATGTGCATTGACAGTTTCACTGGCATGCCGGGCAAGATCATCGTCAGCCCAATGCTAGAACTTTAGCTCTGGGCAACACTATGAGTTATGAGTCACAGCAAATGGTTCAGTCTGAATAGATATGGATAAAAAGTGGCATCAAAAACAGCAAAACCATTCTGATCCATTTTTATTTTAAGAAAAGCTTCATTATATGTAAATTACATAATATTTGGTCTTTCCCCTACATGATCTTTTACTTATATATAAATGCATAGACTTTTTCTATTTCATCTCACTCTCCTGTATCACCACCATTACCTTATTATTACATGTTCACACACACTTCTGTCTTTTGCATATTAGGTTCTATATAGGTTCCAGATCCCTGCTGACGGAGACTGCTCATGTGCTTTGTTCAAACATCTGACATTAAACATTCTTAAACCTTTTATCTTCTGAGGACATAGTAGAGATAGAAAGGGGGGGAGAACAAAGAGTTGAGAGAAAACAAGGGTTAAAGGTATTGATTGAGGGATGGTGGCAAACATTAAGGTGAGAGACAGAAAACAGATGTGAGTTGAAGAGAGCGAGAGAAAGACAGGGAAGGACAAACAGGCAAAGTGTGGAATGAATCAAGGTTGTTGGCATTGTGAAAAAAGAGGAAGAGAGACACAGGAGAGAAGCAAGGATAAAGCATTATAATAAGCAAGCAAAAAAATAGATTTGAGGAGCACAGAAGCCAAAGCAACAAGGAAAATTTAATGAATAGTGAATCTAACTGGATACCAAATAAATGGGTATATGAAAGAGATAACATATTTTGGGTGACACAAACACTAACTAATACAACATATGAGCTCAGAAAGTGTTTCAGTATTTATTTTATTTAAAATTGAGAATATTTCAGTTAATGCTCCCCAAACTGTTTTTCTGAGTTTACACTTAAGGTCAAACAATTTAAATGGGATAATTATCAACATGGAAAATGTTTCTATTCCAACAATAATTGGTGAAAAACTACTGTCAGTTAAAAACTACAAAACTGTTGACGCCAAAGTGACTCCACTGCAGCATACCCAACTTCAAAGAGATTCTCATCATATATTTAAATGTAGAATGAGCAGTCTGGTGATACACAGACTTAATCATATGAATAAAAAATCTAAGGATAAAAGTGCTGATGGAGAGAGAGGAGGAGAGAATAAACAAATGCCAGAGAGAAGAAATGAGTGGCAACACCATTTTTATTTTAGAGAAAATGTTCCGTTTGATTGTAAGTGTGGAGGAGAGACTTGTAAATGTGCTGGTTGGTATTAAAAATGTGCTGGGGTTATTGAGTGAGAGGTTTTCTGACAGTCCACAACATAATCTGGTATTCATGACAGCCAAGGCTAATCACACTGTGAAATACCTACTTACCTACACTAACTAAAGTGTTTTTGAGCTCAAACAGCATCTCCAAAGCAGTGCAACACACAACTATTTGAGGCAGTAAAGATGGGCCATTTATGCATCAACTGTAAGCATGAGGTTTTTTAATGCGTTCATTCCATATAATCAATCTTTCATCCCTGCTGAGAGACAAAGAAATACCCATTTGAATTTCCTTAAAATAGTTTTAATGTTTCTTCAGCACAAGTGCATTCTGTTACACCATACTCCTCTCAATGTAAATGGAAGAGCTATATTATGTTTTACGTGTTGTCAGTATCTCACTGCCGAGCAAAAAAAAGATGAATCACATGATGTACTGTGTGCTTGAGTATGCCGGATTCATGTGTAAAAAAAAGAGGCAGATTACAGGTTTAATTTTTTAGAGCAAGCATCACTTTTTGCAGAGCATGGTGCAAAGCGGAGGCAAATCAAGTATCCTGCTAAGCAGCTTAGCAATTCCTATAACACTTAGTGTTGCTCCCAAGGTGAAATGCATGTCTGTCAGAAGAGCTCGCTACATTCCCTGTACCCAAACCCCATAGGCTCCAAGCACGTCCTGTTTAAAGTGATGGTTCAAGGTCCTGTCATTGCCTTTGTCTTACCCATCTTCACTGTTTCTTCTCAAGCTGAAAAGAAAATAATCAATTGATCAGTTAAAAAATGTAATTAAATTAAAAGTGTACATATCCTTGGGAAACAAATGTATGTACCATGAAATGAAGGTGAAGTGGTCAAAAAAGAAGGTTAACATGGGAGTCGGGCAATTTAGGATTTTTAAAAGATTGCATAGAACAATATATCAATAATTTCACAGTCTGTGCAAGAACAAATGGTGCGAAGGTGTGCTGTTATACACATCTGATCCGATCTCTGGCAGTACAAAATGCTCCTTGTAATTATTGATGTCAAGGACATTTCAATTTATTTTGAAGCTTCTTGTTTGAAAAGGTGGGTGAGAGAAATAAATTGTAAAATAATACAAAGGAGCAAATTGTGTAGTGAGATAACAAAGGGAACAAATCAGTTTTCTATTGAAAATGAAAGCACTTAGAGAATGGGGTAAAATAGCCAGGGTACTGTACAGTCTGAATGTTCAATTTTTGCTGTGTCAGATGTAAGGTAAAGATATAACAGTTATGCCACCAAATGGAATCAGATATACACAAGACTTTCATATTATGTACAATTGAAATTAATTAACTAATTCTGGAGCTTATTTGCTGTGTAAAGCAGTCTGTAATGTTATGTAATAATATGTATATTCTAATGAAATGAACTCAAGATAAGAATGATTTAATCATGGGTCAGGGAGGAGTCTCCCTGATCTAGCATCAGATACACACATATTCACAAGGCTGATGAGCCGATAATGTTTGTGTTACCTAAGTTAGGTACATTTAGAATCTGAAACTGGGACATTTTGCAAAAATACAAATCATCTGGGCCTGAAATCCAACAGGTGGCAGCTGAACATGTTCTGGTGAAATGGCCAAAAGAGACCAAAACAGGATGTGACACTCTGCAGCCTTGTTATGTGCTGGGTTTTTTCTGTAGAATGGGAGAGTCTTACATCTCACCTCCATAGAATTTATGTGGCCTCATATTTTGCAAGGTGTGCCAAAAGTGGGTCATATTTCAAAAACTGCTCAAGATTCATGTGTTGGTTTCCATGGATGGCCAGGAACCTTAATTTTACACATAATTGTCTGAGATGAATGCACATTTATTTAGCTGCACTGGCATAAAATGTGAAAAGCGGATCCATTTGCCCTGTTCTCGCCATATGGCTTTGAACATAAACATCTGTTTATTGCATGGAAAATTGTAATTCAAAGACATGATTTGGGAACCGAAGCCTTACATTTGCATTTTACATGTTTGTATTTAGGTTATATTTCTACCCAGGGTGACTTACAGTGAAAACAACAGTGTAATAAGACCCAATTCCCAGATCCTCAAAAGAACAAGAACCCAAATTTAAGAGTGTAAAGGTTGGGCCATTTTGGTTCAAACAATACCCATGTGACCATAAAATTATTCTGTTGGCTTGAAATGGTAGGAAAAGAAATAGAATAAGTGCTGGACATAGAGACAGTGGGGATATTTTGAGAGAGCAATTAGAGTCAGTGGAGGAGAGAGGATATGATTCAGGGAGGAAGGTGATGTGCGGCGCTTCTTGAGACAAGTTTTCAGCCTGCAGTGGGAGACATACTTTATCACTCTTTTCCCCTCTGACGGGAAATTTGTAAAATTCTGGACATTATTTAGGCCCCAAGCTGACTGCACAGAATCACAATCAATCAAAGGTATAACAGGCATGCAGTTGGAATTGTTTTTGGTTGTATTTAAATAAAGTGCACATTGATGGTGGCGTGTGATTGAATTCTTTTTTAATGCAATTTATCCGGGTGCTCTGAAATGTGTGCATTTTCGTTTTGCCTTGCTTAAATAGCAAATTTCAGCAATCAAGACCTAATCTCCACATTCCCACTGTGATTGCCCTTTGAAATACCAATTGGACTTGTTGTTTCTGATGAATAAATACCTTTGTGGAGCTGTCTGGTGTATATGTTTTGGATTTTATCTTTGTCTGTGTCAGAGAGCCAAGAGTGGAAACTTCTCAGTAGCACTGGAGAGAAACGAAGTGCAGGTTCTTGGTGTAAGTGGTAGTGTGGCTTCCGAGTCATGAGTCCAACTCATTTCTTCCTCCCACAGTTACCAAAAACCAACAAATGAATAGCTGCTTAACTTGCAGGAACAAATCAAGAAACACTGAACACAAGGTTCCTGGAAAATTTGCTAAATTTATCTGAAAAGGAACTGAGGAGAGCATTCCCTGAAGTAAGCTTGAAAGAATGTAAGATTGTGAGCCAATTTTTGGTGCCTGATTGGGTGAGCATGATGCAGCATACACAGTTTGACAAATGAATTTGCTGAATTTGACAGTTTCAGGCTTGTATTCTAGCCTGCCGTGCCCAGTGACTGCAATGAGCAAAACGGAAAACCTTCTTCTAAACTAGATAAATGAATGCCTATAGTAGCTTCAGGAAAATCCTGTGTTTGGTGCCTCCTCATATTCTTCTCACTTTTGGCATTTATTGTGGTTTTTCAACTGCTGATGTTATTTCGCGTCACGTCCCTATCTAGTTTTGTTTCTTACTGTTGAGTATTTGCATCCACCTGAATATCTTCAATCCCCTTCAATTCCTTTTGCTTCTTTGTTGTGCTATCGCTGTGAATAAATGTTGTTTAATAAACATACTGAACAACCCCCATCATTCCTACAAACAAGGCATTGCAGAAATGTCACCAAATGAAAAAAAACATTGTGACTACTATTTGACAAATAACTAAGATAACACATTAAAACAAGAATTTGCCATATCAAGCACACCAGTGACTAACATACATTTATGATTCAGTCACAAAGTTGGAAGTGCATCAAGAGTTAGTTTAAAGGGTATTTGACTTACAAAATGACGACTTCCAAGGATGTTGGACATAAACAGGTTTTTCAGGTAAAAGGGAGAACATAAGTCTTAAAAAAAATAAGTTGTTGTATGTATACATACAATTTATATGTATATGTGTGTCACATTTGTTTTTGTCTTTGGACTCTGTGGGTTATATGATATTATATATTCCATTTTTCAGTTTTATTTTTCAGCTTCACCTAAACTAATGCAACAGTAAATACTGAAAGCTATAAATGAATTTTTGTTGTAAATCCCTTTGCATTTCATACTATAAAATGTATCTGTGGCAAAATATCTGGGCATGTTTACAGAGGAGTTTGTATTTGTGCAAAGTACAATATGTGCACATCTGAAGTGAAAGAAAATGATTTTGGAGTAGTAGGTTTTTTCTGTTCTTACATTCATTACTGCGGCCTCTCAAAGACTGCTGCAGTAAAAACACATTGCATACGCATACATATTGCCACAAATAATACCCAAAACTATTTCAGCACCCATAGATGAAGGAGTATTGTGGTCTGTAATACAATGAAAAAGAGACTTGAAGCTGAGCTGGTTGCCATTTGTGATTCATAGAAAAGCTTCATTCAAGACCATTTCAGTGCTGCTGTGAACTGATAGCAACTAAAATGCTTTATCAAGTTCCTTTTTGGACAGCTGTGACTGAAGCAGCATGCTGCAACATTTTTGTGGCAAACAGCTGGCTGGGGATGAGTCTGTGTAGTTTGAGCAAGAGCCTTGATTGAGGTTAGAGTTCCCAAGGATTGAACTCAGAGCTGCTATTTTAAAGGCAGCGGGCACCTCTCCTGTCTGCAAAGATTTGTTGATGCATGTGGCGATGAACTGAGACAAGATGAGGGAACAGGATTTAAAGAGAGGTGTAGGTAGCCGAAAGGAGCAAGTGGAGCAGTTAGAATAATGTATGATGGCCTGCAGAGCTGAGCTGTGACCTCAGTGAAGGGTTGAAGTGGTGGTGGATCCAACAGCTGGGGTTGCCTTTTAAAGCTGATACATTTCTGATTACTTAAATGCGCATGATACATAATGCAGGACTGGCAGTCTGAAATCTTCATTCATCAGGGTTAATCAGGGTTAATCAGGGTCTATCACAATCATTGAATATATTTTATTAATGGTGCCCTGTGGACTTTTGTTTTAAACAAACAAAAAATATGTGTGTATCTTCTTCTCTGTTTCTGCTGTTCACCTGTAAATCAGTGGAGTAGCGTAAAGCCATTGGCATGTCAACCACACGAGCGCCCCTCGTGTGCGTGCACAAGATAAATAAAATAGAGACCCACTCATAAAATAACAGCTATATAGTGCTACTAGTCATTAAAAGGTCCACATGGTACCTTTAACAAAATAAACTTATTTCACGTAGATCCTCCAAATCTGCCCAAAATGTTCATTCATTCATTCTTTCCAGTATGAAGACATGGCTTTCTTAAAGAATGGAATGGAAAAGGAAATATCTTTATACTCTTGTAGCACCAAAATCCAAATTTTCAGGGATTTTTATCTTATAATAGTGCCATCATTCTTAAGAATTATCAGAAAACCCCTATTTCTAGTCAACCACTATGTTTTAATTCAATTGCTAGGGTATTGAAATATTGTGATCCATGGTAAAGACAATTTTCCATGGATGCACAACAAATGAACAATAAGGTTTTCCTCTCTGTGTTAGACGTCACCCTTAAGCTTTGACCACCACAAATGAAATTCAATTCATCTTCACTGTATTGGGGTGGAGGAAGGTAGATTTTTAAAAATTTAAATTTAAAACCAAAACTATCTGCATGCAAGCAAAACAAATGAACCATCCATTTAATTATTGCACAACATCACATTGAAGAGCTGTTTCCTGAAGACGATCTTTAGAAAAGTTATTATATTTTTTCTATTGCTCTTTTAACATTATACTCTAAAAACCATGAATACATGGGATGGAAATAAATGAAAAACATTCAAACCTGTGTGAAGAAAGTTAACAATGAACATCTATCACTGGAGTGCCTTTATCTCCTGACCTGGAACTGGAAATGTTTTAGCCCAAAAATAAACCAAAGTCGTTTATTAATTGATTAAGCACAACAACAGAAACACTTGACTTCAGTAACAGAAGATCACCGGCATATCAGCATTTTTATATTGTATGACTGTAGAGATCCATGTGTTAATCTTTCTTTGATCATAATCAGTCATGCAGTGGAATGAGTGAACAGCATTCATGTCAGCAGAGTAGGCGGACTAATGCTCTTTATGAAATTATGGGCTGGATACACACACACTCACACACATGGCCATTTTGTTCTCTATTTCTTTCTCCTTTTCCTTCTTCTCCTCCCTGCCTCCTCCTGAGCTCGACAACAGAAGGTGGCTTATTGAACAGAGCTCTGGGGCGGGAACACATTCCATCATTTCAAAATGAAACAAGTCTCATTTTTCTCTTTCCTCTTTCTTGTCGCCTTTCTCTCTCTTTTTTAGTCTCTGTCCAACTCCAGTTCTTGAGCCCCTCTCTGTTCCTCTCTCTATTTCTTTCTTTCTTTCATCTCCCCCACATTTATATCATATTGTTTCTTTCAACTCTCTCTCTCTCTCTCTCTCTCTCTCCCTCTTCTTCTCTCCTTCTGTCTCATCTGTCTGTGGACCAGGTAATTCCCTCTGCATCCTCCTCTGGGCAAACAAGATGACCCACTGCTTTCTAATTACCTCTGCACTCTCCTATTCTTCCACCATTATTCTATTAGTATCTACTACATAATAATCATCAGGTTGGAAATTGGATGTAATAGCTTAGAGCAGAATGTGGTATGAACAAGGATGCAGGAGACAATTAAATGGCCTTAGTTTCTCAAAGTAATTCAGTCAACTTCGTGTTAAATAGATGGGCTCAAATGGAAGAATTATTAATGTTATTCACAACAAGTGAAGGTAATTTTCTACACTGTAGTTCTAAATAATCTCCTGCTTTGTATGCATATAGTGATTGGTGTGAAGGAGGATATTCTATAATAGGGGAAGGTGAAAATGTACCCTCTTTTTGTCCACCATTGTTCCTGTTGAACGTGACAGATTTCATGTTAATAAATATGTAGGATTGAAATGGCATGCTTTAGTGAACTCCAGAGACAATCCCCTTTACCTATACAGACAGGCTTTAATAGCATTAGCAAAAGTATATTTTGAGTTCTTACAGCAGGATATTTGACAAATTAACATGTGAATGGAGCACCAATTCAGCAGCATTTCAGAGAGCATGTAGACTTAACACAAAACATATTATAAAACAATTTGAAGTCAAAAAGCAATTATAGGTCACAAAAGGTAAGATTTCCACAAGCAAGATATTAATGATGAGATTTACAGTGAAACTTGGCTGAACTGCTGGCTGGCAAAGATTTATAAGGACCAAACATTAAAAGCTATCAATTACTTGGTCCACCTTCAGTGGCTGGCCTGCACTACTGACTCATCCCCACAGCCTATTGGGGCACATGCTTTTAGAGCCTGATAAATCATTTTATTGTGTTTTGATAATACATTCTTAACACAAGCCTAAAGATGTTGGCCTTCACACAGAGATGGAATTTCCTCTGTTATCATGAAGGTTGTTCAGATGTGATAACTGGTGGTCGTATGCAAAATAGGGGCCTCCGTGATCTTTCTCTCGCTGTACACTGACTTCCAGTCAATAACTTTGGCGTCTTTCCAGTTGATGCTGTGACGGGTTTTGTCCTGATGTTCATAGACAGCCGATACTGTTTGTTGCTGGTATTCATTTAGTTTCTTTTCCAAGAAAATATTCAGTAAGTGAATCTTGTGATAAGAAATTCTTGTCAGACTGCTATTTCCAAAATCAATAATGAACTTTTAGCTCAAGTTCTATATTCTTTATAATTTAGTTGACATTGTGGTAACCATATTCCTTTATTCCAGTTATGATAGTTGTTGTGATATGTGATTTGATGGTCCTAATATGACTGGCATTGACATGCAGGTGTCATATGTCAAAATAAGAAGATTGTAAAGCACAGTGAATGATTTGATTCCTGAGCAAGTACCAAGTGCTTCCTTTTGGATACACTATAAAGTTTTAATTTTTTTATTTTTATTTTACTAATTTCATTTGTCATATTTAATTGAAGAGCTCAGTTAGAAATAAGAACACAGAGGCCACCTCAAATCACATGATGGCAGTATAAACTAAATGCCCCGCTCCCCTCTTTGGCCAATACACTTTGTCTGGTCACATGCCATTCCAATGTTGATATTGGTGATGTTAGTGCCAAAGGTGACCAAGCTGGCTAGTGGAAGTTGTCTTATTATGGTTACTCTGTGTATTTTCTTAATGATGCACATTTAATTAAACTTTTTTCTTTTCTTTGCATGCTCTCTGCTCACATCCTTAAAAGGAGGGCCCTTTTCTTTGACTACTACTACTTTTCTTCCTGATGAGGCTTTTTTTTGTTTGGGCTGCAGGTCTAACCTTAATATTCCAACGTTCCTATTTGTTAATTTGTAATTAAAATGTTGGTACTTTTAGAGAACAGACTACTACAAGTGTTTGGTGACCCCTCCCACTTTGAGCCCTGTGGATCACTACATTCACTCTGTGAGGGAGTATAAGTGAATTGCAGTATGTCAAGTGTATGAATATTTAATAGTTGGACTTGACCCTTTAACACTTCCTCTGGCTACATTTACATGCATGGAGCAATGCAGTTATTTGACATGCTGTGGTTAACATCTTGTTCAGGGTAAGCTGTGCACATGTCCCTTTGATAAACAGTCACTCTTGTCATGAACAAACCAGTTTGGAGAATATTAGTGTCCAGCTGTGGTGACTGTCACGCAGATAAAGCTTTAAAAAGACAAACTTCCTCATTATTTCACTTACATTAATTCTAATACAGGTGAAATAAGTACAGAGCACAAAAACTAGTGCTGCTTTGTTTTTTGTTTATATGAATATGTAAACAGAACACTGTCAGATTTTGAGAGTTTGCACAGATGGCAAAATGTAAAAAGATTTACATTTAGTATGTAGCACTGTGCCAGGCATCTTAACTGTGTCTAAGTCTGAGCTTCTTCAGTTTAATCTGGTGTTTGCTGTGTTAAACCAATTGCAAGCAGTTCTGTTTGTTTATAAATATAGTAATTGATGTTGCCATACAGTTACTCTTGCATTATTCTTCAAACATTAGCAATAGCATTTACAATGCTTTTTTTGGAAGATTTGTCTCATGTCGACCCTCATTTTTTATACGGCCACCATAATAAACATATAATAAAGATTTTAATAGCAAAGTAGCAGTGTTGATATATACTCTAAAAAAACATACACATTGGATATACAAATATATAAAGATATCTGGCATGTGAGGGGGAGTGCTGAAGGCTGCAGTGAGGTCCTCCTCCACCATACTGTTTAGTGTTTGAACACACTCTGAATTTTCTTCACACATGTGGCTCTAGGTGGCCTGAAGAGCCCATCATAATTTTCATTAGCATTACAAAGGCACACATGCACGGAGGTCTCCTCCTGCCAAGCACCTCATGTAATTCATCGCACAGTCTGCCGTTTATGGCATAGTTATTAGACAGGCTGTGGTGTGATATGATGCAATACAACTTCCAAAATTAAAAAAGTAGCTTGCAGGTTAAAGTTCTAATGCAGTTAATAATTATAATGTCACTATGTGAATTTTCAACCTAAATTCTGTTTTCATAATGAGCCGAGGAGATTTGAAAACCAAATGCAAACGTCCCCTAAGCACCACTGAACACACGTTTTGTTGCCACGTGGGAAGCCAGTGAGGGATCACAACTTTGATGCTACTCTGTTATTTTGGTTGGGGGTGAGATTTGGGGGGATAATATGAATCTCCACACTTGTGACACCCATGGATGATAAATGGAACACAAGGAAGATGCATAAAAACACAGTGGGCCCATTTATTCCAATTAGAGCAGCTCACCCAGCACATACACTGAAAAGGTTTTCCAACTTTTGCACACATTACCTTCAGCACCTATAATGCCTGTGCATTCACTTTCTCCATGAAGACCATCTGCCTGTGGGCGTGAAAAAAATATCTTGATACAGTTTTTTGCTGGTTTTAAAATAAATATTGAATTGAACAGTACAACTTTATTTGTATTTAATTTTATATATATTTATATTCAGCGTCTTTAATAGTAACTAACTTTTGTAACACTTTACCTATTAAACACAAAATTCAGTTTTCTCCTGTTGGTTCACAGGTTTTACAATGAATATTTGACATTGTCCTACAGGAAAGGTATATACTACTGTGCACATACTGTGCATGTCTGATAAATCTTTACAATTGTAGTACAGGGAACATTTAAGAAGGTTTACAAAACATTCACAATAACAACAGTGAAATTATACTTTAACATGTAGCATACTTTAAAAAATGATTACATGGTACATTTCAATACCTTTAGATTAGTATACAATGGCCTTTTAGAAGCATCAGAAAAATCTTCATGTCACAGTAATCTGTTTTTCTTTTCCATAGCCATTAGAAATTGATATTGACTCCCCTTAATCCTTTGTCATGGTTTCCTCTCTAGAAGCCACGCTGCAGGATGCTGGTAAAATAAATAATAATTGATGGAGACCTCCAAGTTGCAATTTGTTCAGTCCATGCTGTCCATGCACACAGTGATGCTCACTGTATGCAGGGGGAATTTGTCCAGCAGCAGCACTTTTCCTGTCTTACTGAATGTGCTACCTGTAAAAAGGCTTCGGACAGATAGCATAAACACCAAGCCTGCCTGCAAGCAAACAGATATTCATCATGATTCGCACACACACAACTACAAGCAAACACACTCACAGTTTGTGCCATCATTTTTTTCAATGTGTTTTCTGCATTATTACAGGGGAAAACAGACTTCCTAAATATGCAGAATTAGTAAAACCATCTTCTTTGGATAAGAATCAAGCATAGTATAATCATAGCACAGCAAGTGTCATGAGTTGTACAGATTATGAAGCCCTGTTGTTTTCTGTGTGCACTCATATCTGCACGTGAGTATAAAAGAGCACTTTCAATTAGTTTTACAATACTAATTGTAAAACTAATTGAAAGTGTTACAATTAGTATTGTAACTAATACAATACCATTGTATTAGTTACAATACAATACCATTGTATTAGTTACAATAGTATTGTAACTAACCCCACCCCCACCCCGTACAAATAGAGCTGAAGAGGAGGGGGAAAAGTTGAAAGACTTGTTAAAAATAACTGGGAGTGAGAGTGAGAGATGGACAGAAAGGGAAGGGGAGAGAAACAGGAAAGCAATAGAAAGACAGGCAAAGTTATAGCTAAAGAAAGTGGGGGAGTCAGAGCGAGTCTGTGGGAGAAGAAGCACCAGCAGAATATCAAGTTGTGCTTATGGTGTTGCTCTCACACCTTGACCTCTACTGTTCCTTCCTGGGAATATCTCAAGGCCTGCCAGACACTATCCAGGCTGTTGCAATCCACTTTGGAGCTGGGAGATAAAAAGCAAAGACAAATCCAATGGAAAATTTCTCTCCTTGCTCTTTTATTTTATTTGTATTCACAGTGGAGCAGATGAAAACACAGTTGTTTCCAGTGTTGATATATAATGGACAAAAGTCTCCTCATGTGGTATTTTTACGGCAGCATTGACAAGAAGGTAGGAGGGATATGTTCATAAATGGACATTTTCCTCCCACTTCAACTCATTGAAAGGAGCATTACACACATCTACCAGCATACAGAGGACACTCAGAGGACTATTAATAGATTTTTTCCCTCTTTGTGTTTGAGAGAAACTAGCACATATTCAGTGAGCCACTGCCTGTAACAGACCTTCTCTACCTGAGCTGGCAGGAGCAGATGCTTCATTGTACACAGAAAATCAGTGAAATAAATCTCCTCTGTAAATAGCTCCCAGACTCCAAGAGACAGATTATTGCTCAGATCAAAAGACGACCGTCTTCCGAGTGACACAACAGCACCTCAAATATGCTTGTTAGTCTCATGCAGTAGAGATGAACATACCTTTTGCTCAGTATAGTTTAGTACAATAGATAAAGGCTTTGCATAGGCGCTGAACAAATATAGGACATGACTGCATTTTGATAGAGAAAAATGACAAACAAGCACTGTGTACTTTAAGCAATTTCCACTGTTGTTTGGCTTGTAGGGCTTTTAAGTATCATGGCAGGCTCTGATGGGCTGGCACTCATGTCACTACAACTGTGTAATAAATAAGAGCCGATTTAAAAAGAAATACAATTAGGTTGTTGAAAGCATCTAACACCTGCTGTGGTTTACTATGGATCACTTTGATTTGAGTAGGCATAAACAAATTAAATCTTTTGTGAAACAACTGCTGAAGTGATTTTGACAGAGATCATTATGAGATAGACATGCTTCTGGCAATCCTTTATTACATTTCCCTGCCAGTGCTCACATAGCAAGCTGGCTAGAATAAAAAAACACATCATGCCTGCAGTTTTTGTCACCTGCATGGCAATACCTGGGGGACTTTGATGTTTAAACTGTTGAGGCAACACACACGTGCACACACTAATAAACAGAATCAATCCACCATTACTAAGTCACATTCTACTAACGATATTCTGATGAGTCCCTCTCTTGTATTGCACCTATTTTTGTACTAATACAAATAAGCTGAAGTACTGAATTAATGAAGCTCTGCTACCCAAGAGAAAAGGTAAACAGTAGTGTTTTCACTGACTTGATAATATAAGCTACAATTTATATGCAAAAACAAATCCTTTGCAATTTTTATAAGTACATTATGGAACTCATTTGACAATCTAATTACAATAATGCAGCCAAATGTCTTTTCATTGGTTTAATGGCTCTCATTTACATTGTAGCGACCTTCTGCATTTCAGGAGTCTGCCTTCACAGCCCAACTGAAGAAGCCAAACACTGGATGATTTTGGCAGTTAACCACCCTTCTTCTTCAGCTGTAGGTGCTGCTTCAGGGTACAGAAGACAGAGATCTAACAACACTGTAGTAGTTGCAGATTTACAGAAGCAAACACAACAACATTATGGAAGAATGGAGCTTGGATTATTAGTAGAAGAGTCATTGATGTTAACTTTCATCTAATCAGGTTTAGCATAAATGTGGAGAAAAGGGAAAGACTAAGTTGCGGGAAAACAAGCACATGATGTTCAACTACTCCGCTGTAGCTCTTGAAATGACAGAAGGGGGGCGGTTTGGCATAATTGTGACCTCAGAATGAGCACTTGTTAAGAATAATTGGAGTGAAGTGGACAGAGAAGTATTGTGAAAACCTGGGTGCCATCTAATGAGTCATCTACATGAGAGGCTGCAGCCGAGCAGGTACCTGCTTCACACTGATTTCTGCTGGTTTCTTATATGTGTGAAGCACAAATGGCATGTTGTTAGAGCAAGTTGTTTTCAGACCATAGAAGCAACAATTCTAATTATTAACCTGCTGTTATACAAGAGTTATTAAATGTGTTTCATTAAATGTGAAAAAGGCATATCATGTAACAAACAGTGAGAGGCTAGGATCATGTAAACATAAAGCTTTTCTAAAGGTGAAGCATACTGTTTTGTTCTCATTGTATATTAACTGAATAAAATTAGGTTTAGGAATTATGAACCATTTCAAAACATTTGCTCATAGGTGAACATTTTGACACCCAGATGAAGTTGTTACAGTATTTAACCATTAGTGAAAACAGCAGTTTTACATGAATCTGCATAACTTTGTGAAATATTTGGATCTAGAAGCTTGGTCATGTAGAGACAACTCACAGATGTAGTTGGCGAACTACTGTAGCTGAAGAATTAACCACCAACACGCTTGTCAGCCAAGAACATGCTAGCACTAGTCAATTACAATAACTCCTCAAGTTTCTTCTTATTTTCTCTGTATGGTGCCTTTTACCCTCCTCTTTGGAATTGTGTTATCGGGATTGTGCATCATTTTATTAAATGAATAGTTATATTTAAAAGCGTAAAATCTTTCCAAGCTAACAAGCTTGCTTGATGGTTGTTAGCTCACGTGCTAATAAGACAGCTCACACAGTTTATAAAAAATATGTTTTAGTACCGCCAGCTCTTTATACAAAGGTGATACTAAAAAATAACATATTCACACTGATCTTTACTGGTTAAGTTATTTTCATCTCCACTAAAGACACTGCTCAGTTGGTGTATTGCCACTAACTGTTACCTGTTTACGATGGCTCTTATACAATCTGACGCACCGAGACATGCCCTGCTGTCAGGGTGTCAGGCCCTGGCCTGAGCAAACATGGGACTACTGGTGCATATCTCCATCTGTATGCCAGCACCATTCATGACAGCCCAACTCTATCTTCCAATAAGGAGCAATCAGCCCCTATCTAAGTCCTGCTCGACTGTCTGTGGATTCTCATTATTGTGTCAATGGACTGTGCTGCTCCCACATGATTACAGGTGTGACCTTAGCCATCTCTGCCCAAGTATGAGGCAGTTATCGACTTTCCTCCTCCAAACCATAATTGCATGATTCAGCAATGTCCTCAAGTGCAAACGCAGCAAGCTGTGTGGCAATGAATATTTTTGTGGTCTCCTGAAGATGGTCTCACGGCAGGGATAGTGTCATCACTGAACTAAAGCATTTAATAAAACCCAGAATAAGTCCAATTTGCTATTGACTCCTCTTACTAGCGCTTGAAATATTTACTTGCAACAACATTGGGGCATCTGAGCATCAAATTATCCTGGCTGAGTGGTAAAGATGAGAAACATTGTGAAATATAAATTTGACACATGCACAAAATCATAACTTCTGAGGATGTGATGAAATCCTGTGAAATCAATCATAGCATCACAAGCCAGCTTTTTCCAGCACATATATGAAAATGCCATCAGGTCAATATCCCTCAAGTCTATAAGGCTACATCTCATGACTGATGTTGTTGACATTTGGACACATTTCCTCTTGCAAAGGGACTCATTAGCAATGCTATTCAAGAAACTCTTAACTGCTGTGTGCTGCACCCACAATGTGGGCACAAGTTAAAGATTTTCAGAACTCACAAATGTCTCAAACAACCTAACAAGACCAGACCGGATATAAACAAAGCCTGAAGAATATTAGATTAATGCCTGGTCATTGCGTGCTGACCTAACACCTCTACACTCACAACAAAGCCTATCAAACTTGACATTGCTTAAGGCGGTATATTCTGAGAAAGACTTTATGCTCCAAACTTCACATATTTGTAAGTATAAAATAAAATTCGGATAAATATTTTTTCATAAATATACTAGGTGAATTATTGTGAATCACATCTCTGCCAATGTCTGTGACCCCTTCATGGATGTCAAGTTAGTGGGTATGAGTTTAAGGGCAAGTGCACCAAAGCCTTTGACATGTAAATTACAGCCCAGCTGTGCAGCAAGAAGTTTTATGAAAAGTAACAAAAGGTCTGCCAAATGACACAAGGTCTTTATTATTTACTAAGCTCCTGTGTGCTGTGTTATATCACGACAATGCTCTGATGACAGTAAGCTGTTACAGTTTTAAGAGCAACAACGTCAGCTGACAAAACGTTCATCCAACACACAATATTTCCAAACAACCACAGAAAAACAAACTTGTTTAAAGACATTGTTAACCCAGAGCCTTGCGATTACAGGCGACAGCTCTTTTATAGCACAATATGCTAATATATTCCTGTGGCATAGGGTGAGTGAAAGGTAGGGAACAAGCCTAGTGCTGCTGGTGATCAAAGCATTACACAGACAGGGAGCACTACTCCCCTGTGGCCCAAGTAAATTCACCATTACTGCTTGTGCATATGCAATCAGTCCAAGCCGGTCCCACTTAAAGCCTTTTATCAAGCATTTTGTGGGACAAATGTCTGTGCAACAGGCCCAGGCTGATTCTGATGAATGGTAAAGAAAACCTTTCTCTATTTTCTTGTGTAGTCTTCACTTTAGAATGTAATAAGAGAAAGGAGAGATTTGTCTTGTGGTTCATTTTGCTCCGAGGTTCAGTAATGTCCTGTACATTATAGAAAAGCATTATAATGATATAACATTTTTTTCTGCATTTCTACACATTAGTGGTCATTACACAGTCATTACATTTGAAATGAAACAGGATATAGTAGGACTAGACTCAAGTAATGGCATCACTCAGAATGACTCTGCAGTATTTTTTAAATAGTACCTGTGGTGGCCAGTAAGATTTGGTAGCCCTTGTTGCCACTGACAACCAGACAAAAAACAAGTGAGGATTAACTTTGGAGTGTAACCATTGTAGACAAGCAGCAATCATTTAAAAATGATGAATAATGGAAACATTTTGAAATCATGCTTCCAATAAAAGTGTGTGAGTGTAAAGAAGAGAAATAAAATGTGGCAGAATGTGTGTGATGGCAGCTGAAGCTGCAATTTGGGTTCATTTAACCATTTCTACAGATTTTTGTTGCTGACTCTTCTCAGGCTGCGCAGGCTGAAGTGGTAGGGAGAGAGGTGTGGTATTTGTTTTTGTGTTGGAAGAGCAGGTTAAAGAGCAAAGCTTTGCAGAATGGTTAAGGTCTCCAAAAGTAAAAAAAGTCAAAAGGAGTGTTTGTGTAAATGAATATAAGCCAGTAGTCTATTCACAAAGATTGCCATTTGATAACCAGCAACAAGTGGGCGTAATCTGTCATTATATGTGATAACAGGGTGGTAAGGAACATCTTATCTCTCCAGGGAGGACAGCGTGTACACATTTTCACACAGGAAATCGCAGTTAAACAGCATGCTATGTATGATAAGTCTGATTTGGACCACAGAGAGAAGTAAAAGGATTGACTGAGTATGCAGTGGGACTATTTACAGCTTTCAGCGTCAATAGAGCCTGCCACACCTCAGTTATGGTTGAATTTGTTTGTTTGGAAATTATACTTATTACTCAAAGTTACTATGTTAATGTTTTATCGAAGTTAAAATTGTACATATGTGCTCACGATGAAGGATGCAAAAAAAAATCTAAACTAAAAGGACAAAGGAGGTGTCAGGGTTATTGATTTGGAGGGGAAAAGAGACAACAAAACATTATTATCAGTCATGTCATGGATTGCACTGCCACAGCTTGGCCTTTATGTCGCTGCTTACTCATCTTGAAATTGTGCTCAGCCAGAGTTCATGCTCTTATTTGCCTGTCCCAGCTTGTATTGCGGTGTCCCTAGTGGTGCAGTGCTACACAGAGCCAATTTGAAATGAAGAAGGAGGGAGAGAAACCAGAGAAAGGCGTGCTTCACCTGAGTAACTGTTTTTCTAAACAAATGCAGGATAAGTGACTTCTTCAGGAGAAGCTGGGTGCCGTATTTAAAGAACATCTGCCCAGTTTTCGTATGACTCATTCACAGTTCCACCGTATGCCAGGACATTAAACACAGACACAAAATGCCAGATAGAGAGTGACAGTGCTGACATTCGCTCCACAGTGAACATCCTGAATATGCAGGTTGGGAGCACAGTAACCCAAATTTGTTGTTGTTTGGAACACACACACACACACACACACACACACACACAAATTTACACATGCAGATGCATTGTTGCATGCACACACACACACACACACACACACACACAAACATGCACAAATGTTTTCATCTCAAGTGTCATTACTATTTAGACTTAGATTTTAACCTTTTATCTTATGCAAAGATTGAATGAAATATTTAAAAAAGAAAGTGGAGGTTAATGTGCTTCAGTGAGTGTTTATCAACAGGGCAGAAAGGCACCACTTCTGCTCTTTTCACTTGGCCAAGCTTATGTTGAGAGAGGCTTACCAATTTGTGCAGAAGCTAAGGTGAGAAAGCAGAGAGCACACAAATCTCACAGCGTGCCTTCCTGAGATCATGATGGATGTATGAATGTTCAAAACCATTTATGAAGAACGGCACACAAAGTATGTCCCATGATGCCACTTGTTGCCTCTTGTGCAATTCTCAGAAAGGCTACTTATTTTCAACAGCTTCTTAAAGTGGACAAACCCTACTTTGTAAGCATCATGCAAAGTTGAAAAAAAAGATAAAGACACAGAGATAGAGTAGAAGCAATAAACAGATGGAGGAAGGGTTTGAGATCTTCCTGGAGTCGACCGGTAGAAAGTAAACTGCTTCATCTCAAAATCAGACAGAGATTCAAGGAATAACACAAAAATTCTCCAGAGATGATGGAGAGACAGGAAGACAGCAAGCTAAGGGAGCAGAGAGAGATGCTCTAAATTTAACTGTCAAATAATGTCAGCAACCCGCTGTGTACCTTCCGAATGTGCTGTACATGCAGACAGATAAAGACATAGATATACTATCATACTACTTTTAGTTGCAGTACTTTGTATCCCCAACTGCATTAAATTTAATTAAATAAAGAGACTGCAGCTGCATCAAATGAATGCAAAATAATACCACCTTTTCTTAATAATTTGCCCCCACAAAGGTCAAAGTCAGTGTGAAACAATGATCTTTTGTGGTACAAACCCAGAACAAATTATCTTGGTGCCAAAATCTAAATTGGTTGGTGGTGTACTAAAGCTTCAGGGTGCCGCACAGGCTTTGACTGCACAAAGTAAAAGGTGTGGGTAGAGGGGATAATAGCTCTTTCCCACAGCTAACATTTTGAAAAAAGAAGTCCAATAATTTAAAACAAAAGACGACAAGGACAGGGCCTAATCAAAAAAGCAAAAACAAAAGAAATGCTGCTTTGCTTTAATTTCCCTGTAATACTCAAACCTATGGCAGACTGCTGCTGTTTACAGATGTGACCACAATGAAAATGATTGTAATCAAGTTCAGATTACTGGTGATGTGTTTTGTAATTGAAGGGAAACCTCAAATTGCTATAATAGCCCTCTCACTGAATCGTCGTTTTCCAGGCTGTTTTGTCTTCCTTTGCACCATCTGATATAATAGTGTGGACAACATGCAGACAACTCAACATGCAGAGCATGAGTGGTGACTTCTAATGGTGTTATTTGATGCTATTCAGCAAACTCACTTTTATCAGAGGTTAAAAACACTACCACAAGAGCCTTGTCTGACTCCACAAGAGTCTTGTGGTGCCTTTAATGAAGTCAGGGGGCTGACGATCAGTGTTCCTCGGTCTAAAACAAGTGCTTCAATTTACCTTTAAAAAGTAAAATCTCTCCCAGGGGCATGTTGCCCTCGAGCCCTTTGGCATTTGCTTGGATTTGCTTACATCTTGGGTTTTAACTTGTGTCCCCGAGAATCTCTGCACAAAACTGTTGGGAAGAGTTTGACTTTGCGGAATGAACCTTGTTCTCCATGAAAGATTCATGAGGAGAAAGAACAAAAGGACCACAGAAGGTTTGGACTGAAAAAGATGAAGTGAAAAAACACTTACACACCCCCTCAAAACCATTCTGAAGTTCCATCATCTTTCTCCAAATTTTATTTTCTTTTTCATTTTTTCCTTTAACGAGAAAACTTAAATGAACAAAGAGTGATAAATGATAGTAGGAAACAAAAATCAAAAGGCGTATGGAGTGATATTTCCTTAATATGTTGAATATCTGTTGATATACCACAGTCATTAGTGTAACTTGTAATGCAAAGCAGAGCTCATCAGTGCTTTTTCCTCAGCCAAAAGCCTCTCCTCTGTCCAATATGCCTGGACTGATAGGAACAGTGGATCTCTATTATCCTGAGTATCTATTTCCCTGAGGAGCTATTACAGTCGTTAGCCTTATCTTATCTTTAAACAAGGGGAACTAAACGGCGGTCCCTCCAGCCCTATTCAACCTGAGAGGAGGAAACTTCAGCTCTGTGCTGAGGCGACTTTCGTCACCAGAGACAGGGCTGGTGTCAGTAAGCCTGGGGCACCTGGCTCGTCTGGACCGCTGTGGCTGGAGAAAAGTGATGACTTTCAGTATAGCGGATTGGGGCTGAGTCATAATGGGCAGCGCGTTGGAGGGATTACAGGGGAACACAGGGCTTAGCCACGTCTTTCTCTGGGCATAATGAAATGTATCCACCTACCAGTCTAATTACCACTGACTCCAGCTGCTGCAGTCACACTTCCTGTAGCAGTCCACTACAGTGTGGTTCATGTCTCAATTCAGTCCCAGAATATGTATAAATGTAATTTTATTACATGTACTATCTATTCTTTCAGCCCTCATTCTGATTGCATGTGAAGTGATGCGTGTAATTAAAACAGTGCTCCAGTGATTAACAGTAGTAATGCACTTCCATAAAGATGGAAGACTCAGATTTGAAAAAGAGTAGTCAAAACTAATATATCCCGATCTTTAGTCCCTGTATGTCCCCTGTACACCTCCCAACATGAAACTAGCATCTTTCATTAGGCCCTTTGTGAATTATTAAACAAACTTAAGTGTAAAATAGCATCTTTCCATTAAAAACTTTTATATTTTTCAAGCATGAAATTCTCCAAGCACTTGAAATGATTCAAGTGATGTCATTTGAGAAAGAAACATTCAAATGAACAAATTCAAAGAACTCAAAGAGAATAAAAACCCATTAATTCCATTAAGTTTGAGGTCAAGTTGAAATCAGGTTTGAGGCAGTTGCAGCCATAGTGCCACAGGGTATGAATAAAGCCCCAGGCCTTCATCTGTAGCCACCTCAATGCTGTCAGAGATGGCACTGACTAGTTAATCCAGAGTAATAAGACGTCAGAAGCCTGGATTGGTGGAAAATGGAGGTGTTTTGAAGGAGTTATAGAGAGTTCTCTGCAGTTACCAGCAGAAAGAGCCAGAGACTATTTCTTCACAGAAAGATTGTTACACCAGTATAAAAGCAGATACAAGCTGTATTCATGGCTTTGATGGCTCGCCAATAAATTATATACTCCTTTCAACATGTTCAGCAAGTGGGAAGTTCATTTGAATAATCATAAATCAATACTGTTAAAATCTCTCCAAAAAGAAATCATCTTGTATTGCCTCTGACTCATCATCTGGAGCCGTGAATGCATTTTGTGTTGGTGTAGAAATGGCACACAGCTATACATTTGGCAATACATTATTGTACTTGTTAGGCTGTTTTTACGCCACCGTCTTGGACTTTGCTTTGAGCCAGGCATTAGCAACATCTTTAACTACTAAATTAATTCACTGATCACATGCATACTGCATAGCTAAATCGCATCGGTACAATTAAGCCCACACAAGCGAGAGCGGCTGATGTGATGGACAAACATCAAAGAAGCAACGGGGAAATGGAAATGGCAAGGGCACTAGCAGCAGCTCGAGCTGAGCCACAAGGTGAGGGACAGAGTGAGACTAATGAAATGGGACGTGCTAAATGCGAGCTAAAGCACCAGCAGGATGTGGAGCAAGAGGGCTTCAGAGCAGGGGTGGGGGTGTTGAGCAGTGGAGGCTCTAATCCAGACTGACATTGTGTGAACTACAGTAACTAAACCACACATCAATATGGAGCCCATTGACTCACTTCAGAAGATGATCTTATCCCTTAAGACAGGCTGACATACACAGAGACAGGCAGGACCTGAGAGTTTAACATCTTCTTACAATAATAACCATTTAATGCACAATTACATCGAATAAAGAAAAATCTGTAATGGTTTGCTCAATTTCAAAATTCTAATTATGTGTGACAGTATGATTTCAACTCAAATGTCCACTGTGAGTTGCCCTCTGTAGATTAAGCTACTGTTGTTCTCTTTGCTAAAGCAAAATGGAAGAAACGAGCAATCAGTCCATAGCGGATAATTAAGACACCAAACCACATGAGAAGTAATGCTGTAGCAGTTGTGTACTTTCTCTTGTGTTGTGTAATGAATAAGGCCCACCCTGGCAAATGTACTCCTGTTACGACCAAAATTATTTTTGGTCTCTCACAGCCAGCTTCATAACAAGCAACAAAAACGATTAAAATGAATAAGAAATGATTTAGCTAACTGCTGGTTAGCGAGCTACACCACAGAGATTTCTTGTAAAGCCACGTGAGTCATGACAACAATCAGGCTTGCAAAATCACAGATACCATGGTGTGCAACAACAAATTACTCTACAGCAAACACAGCCAACTGCTGTGGTAATTATAAGCCATTTTTATCATACAACATACATCAAACTCATTTTTACCAATAAAAATGAACTTATTGAAGTATTAATGGACCTTATTACAAATTAACCTACCACATGGACAGAATAGAGTAGACAGACAAGACCCAGTGTGAAAATGAATACATTATTAAGAATGAAATATAGCAGGGACTAATGACAAATGAAATAATCTGTGGCATCTTGGAGTAGGTAAATGTGAAACACGAAAAAAAAGTCAGTCGATAGCTTAGCGGCAGCAGAGGCACCACTAAAGAATGGAACATCAATTCTACAATCACGTTTAGAAAAGAACAAATTATGGGTTCTCTTTCATTTAAAAAATCATTGAGTTATTACCTAACAGCTGGACACTAGATTTTAGCTTACGAGAAAAGTGCATTTGCTGGGGACTATTTTCAGCCATGGATAAATACACTTTTGGTCTGATTATTTATGCCACAAGAACCCTTTATGTGTAATTCACTTGAAACAAATTGCAGCACCTGTGTGTATCGTAATGAAGGAGCATGTCACACCCACTGCAACAATGTGGCTCACTAATGTATTTTTAGTTTTTTGACGAGAATGGAGCTCTGTGGCACAGAGGAATAACATATATCAGGCTTTGGTTTCACAGGTTATACTGAATCTGTTCGTTGTTGGTTTTGGTCTTTTCATGAGATCTGTTGACACTAAACAAAATGTTAAATACCCCCAGCATTATCCTTTAAAAGTAAAATGGTGAGCCTATAGATTTTGAGTACAACAGGCAGGCTTGGCTCTTGTTCAGTCCAGTCTTATTCAGGCCAGTGCTTACCTGACGTGTGGGAACACCCAAGGACCCAACCTGTTCACACACAATCTGCAGTGGCACAATCCCATTACTCAGCCTGTTATTGGCCCCTTTCACACAGTGCAGCACAGCACTGGATCAGTCAGCCACAGCCAGCCATGCTGCCTCTCTAGGGAATAGACTGGCTGCTTGATTTTCTAAGGTGTTCGTCTCACACTCTCCCCCTCCCCTGCCCTCCATTGTCCTCACTCCTCCATGCTGACTCTCTATCTTCCCTCAGTTGATCTCTCTCCCTACCTTCCTGTCTCTCTATCTTT
>JAVQJD010102429.1:0-10234 GCA_036023655.1 Nannoperca australis | reverse complement strand
ATACTCATCATTATCAGTGTCATCATCATTATTGTCACCGACACACTTACCTCCAACACCAGCATCATCATCATCTTGCATACCAGCATAATCATCAGCACTTTACTACAATCTGCTCCTCTCCATCATCACCCATCACCTTTATCTTCCCCTTTATCATTCATTATCCCCAGCTCCACCATGATCATGACCATCGTTGATTCCATTATCTTTGTCATCAATCAGCACTTTACTATATTTATCATCTTCCTACCTGCCTCACTTGCACCATTATCATATCATCATTTTTCTCTTGCCTCAATTTTATCACCTTAGTCTTCCTCCTTTTCAACATCAGCCGCAGCATGATTTCCATCACCATTGCAAATAAACCGATCAATATATCAACTGTCAACTCAGTGAGTTCTGAAAAAGGAGATCAAAATGCTGCTTTAAAAGGATTAAACATCAGGAGATGCAGTGCAGTGAAGCAAAAGAAGGCATTTATGGATTAACGGTTTGCATGGCAGGCTATTGTTTGGGGCCTATTAACACTTTACTAATACTATTCTGAAAAACAAACTTCCCTTTATAGTCTGGGAATTCTCTCCAAGGGCAATTATTAGAGCAGACTAATAAAAGAGCATTTATAAATGGGAAAGAGACCTGAAGAATGTGTTGAGGTAGGTGTCTGTCACAGAGCCAGTCAGTGTGTTAGTCACCACTTTTTGAAAGCAACTGCAGAGCCAAGTGGGGCTTATTAGATCCAGGGCCAAGTCAAAATGTTTAGGACACATGGTTGAAAGCTCTACTTGTTTATATGAAACTTTAACCCAGCAGACGACTCATCTCAATTTGGCAACGGATGTAGAAAGAATCACCTACGTTTTGATTTAGGGGAAATGGAGACATCTAAATATTTAGTAAGCGCTGGCAGGACTGTCTTCAGCCCTGCAGTAAAGAAACCAGACTTTTTATTCTGTCCTCATATAGAAAGTTCTGCATACTATAGCTTTGTATAATAGTCTGGACCAGTGGTTTACCACCGTTATGGCTTTTTAACCCCCAGAACTAACAATCTAGGGCTGTAACTAATTTTATTTCTTTACATTGATAGTTTTGTCTGTAAAATATTAGAAAACTGTAAAACAAACAGTCCAGAATCCAAAGATATGTGGTTAATTATCATATGACAAACAAAAACATCAAATCCTGACATTACCTGAACTAGCAAATGTTTGTACAATTTGTACACTAATTAATCAATAATCAAAAAAAGATGATGATGGTTCTGTTGATGGACAAGTGACAAATTGTTGCAGCTTTAAAGATTGTAGCTACTAATATGTACCTGTGACCTCTCATCATGGGCTATGGTCTCAGTGTTGACACCAAATAATGTAATTCCCTCTCAGGTTCTTTCATTTATAGAACTTTTACAGGCCTAAAGGGATAACAAAATGCAGTACTTCACAAAGAAAAAGCTCAAATATGAGAAGTCAGGAAAAATGCACACAGTTTTATGTAACAGATATGACACTTTTTTTTATCTGTGACCCCTTCAATTTATCTTGGGATCCCCCAGATTGGGAACCACTGGATTAGACAGTACTCAGACTTCAACATGACTTCATGAAAACTGCATCACTACAACAAGCGAGACAAGTATACAAAGTTAGAATGAGAGACTAAATGTGTATAAGTAATGTGCTGTGAAGCCACACTATCAGTTAACTGACCTCAGAGGACCTAGGCAGTCCTTAAATCATAAGCATAAAATCAATTCTTAACACACACACACACCACCCTCCAACCCTCTCTCTCTCACACACACACAGACACTTTCTCTCACACACACACACACACACACACACACACACAGTAGTTGCCCATTATCTAAATGACCAAAAGAATACATATTTTCAGAAAACACCCTGCTCAGGTTTCTGAATAAACCATTAGTGGAGCAAAGACCTTCCCCAACACATACTCAAACATCACACTGTTTCACACACACACACACACGTAACAGAAGCATTCACTGTCTGTCCAAATCTGCTCACTGAGTGAAGCCAAATGTATTTGAATTGCATGGAAAAAGAGAGAGAGACAAAGACGGATAGAGAGAGAGCGAGAGATTGAAAGAAAGATAGAAAGAAAAAAGAGGGACACACTGACACAGATGTCTTGCTGAGAAGAATGTGCCAGAATCTCAGCTCTTAATTAGTCAGTAGAAATCAGCCAGAATCACTTCTGTCAAATACTTCAGTCTTTAAATCTGATCTTTATCAAAGCTGCTACAACAAACCTCAAGGGCTCACTTGATTTTCACCCCGATTTTACACATTTACTTTGGACTATTTCTAAAATCCTTAGTACCGCTCTGTGCGCAAGCTCGTTTTGTCAAGTATGTGTGAATAAGTTTTGTGTGGGGAGTGATAGGCTTGTACTGTCTAGTCTTATTTACCAAGAATGACATGAGGACAGATTTTCATTTGTGTAATGCTGGCTGTGTTTCTTTAATGTTCACAGAGAAGATTGAGTTTCATGATTGCTACTAATATGAGAAGCTATACTGCTACATGTAGCCCTCTGATGATGAAATCTTATGAACTGTCTGTCTGACATCTGACTGCTGGACCTTCATCACAACATACCACATAAACACATTTTATTACAACTAAAGCCAGCAGAATTAGCCGTCTCTGTGAACTACAAAACAGACAGGCTGTTTCCAATTTTCTAATGTAATCTTTATGTATTTAACATGTCACTGATGATCCAAACTGTGTCATCTACTGATACCCAATTCATTTAACTGTTTCTGTCACAATTCGTAAAATGTTGTTACCATTCCTGTCCAAGATTATTGAAGTGGTCAGAGATCACTCCCTGCAGCTGGTACTGCTCACAGCTCATCTGTTAGTTCTCGGATTTCTTTCACCTTTAAAGTCTTCAATATAACTGTTTCTCAAGACGTGGTCCAGGGACCCAAAGGCGGCTCATCGCGAATGCTTAGTACAGTCAGTGCATGTCAAGAGCAAAGAAAGGCAGGGTGTTTGTGAATGGAGCTACAGTGTCACTATGTGGCATTTAACAGCAATTGCAGTTTCAGTATTCGTTTCATGAAGGACCGTATTGTATAAATGGTTTCAGATACTTAAACTCAGTATTCCCCCTTTAAAAAAAAATACAAGTGACAATCTTCTTGTGATATTTAGCTTTTGAAATGCATTGCAATCATTTGCAACGTTATTTTGTCACATTTTCACTACCTCCATTGTGATGCATGTGATCTAGTCACTTCATGCTAGTCTTCTCAGGTTGACCAGATGTCTTTAACTTCAGTTGCCATGCAAATTCAATTAAATGTTTCCTCCAAGCACAGTACAAGACCTTTACAGATTATATTATGGTGAGAATTTAAGGTAACATGAAGGAACTGATATTAAATCCATAGGAGGTTTCCTTAAAAGGGCTATGTAATTTGGTACTAACCCCACAGAAAGGCCATGTTCAGTTAATACCAGTGGTGGCATAGTATGTATTCAAATCCTTTACTTAAGTAAAAGAATTAACACCACACTGTAAAAATATTATGTTACAAGTAAAAGTGGTGAATTGCAAATGAAAATTATGACAACAGTGAGAAATACTGTCACAATTACACAGAGACAAAAGTGGCACCTTCACAACTTTTGTTTAGTCCAACCAATAGAATTCGAAATTATTAAAAATATTTAAATATATTAAAATAATTCAAAAGAAAAGCTGCTAAATCTTAGCTGCAAAATGTTTATGCATGAACAATTACTTAAACAATCATCAAAATAGTTTTGTGTGCAAAAATCTTAATATGTAATGTGGTGGAAATCTGAAAACAAGGAAGCCTTCTGCGGAAAGGACCCGTTGATGTGCACTCAAGGGGTGTCACAGTCAAGAAGGGTAAAAAGGAACCTGGTTACACTGTCTTTACTGGAAACAAGTATGTGAGTGTAGCCAGGCCCAAACAAGTCAGATAAGGAATTCCATAACAGAATGAATTCTCAAGGGTGAGCCTTGAATTCACCAGTCAGATAGTCACTAGAGGGGTGTCTGTTAGCGAGGACAGACAGGACAGTTTCATAGCAAGAATGATCAAGAGACAAAAATCTACTCAGCGTGATACAGATTTATATGGATATAGAGTAAATCCCCATTACAGTAATGTAACTAAAGCAATCAAATAATTGTAGAGCTGAAAAAATTGTATGTGTGTGAATTGTAGTGGACTACAGAGTTGCATGGAAAGTCCTTAGATTTGTACTTAAGTACACTACTTGAGTAAATGCATATAGTTACATTCAACCACTAATTAATACTATGAACTCATTCAAGTACTTAATTGTGTAATTGTCTTTCAGTCAGTGCACAGCAAGTCAGCTGAACATGCAAAAAAAATTAATGTGTTTACAGTCAAGAGCTCAACAACAAAATACAATACTATAGTTACTATACTATATATAGTTTATATTTCAAATTTTTTATAGATTTAGCAGACTCAATGGCATCTCCATGCTGACCTTCTGCTGCATTATGAATGCCTTGCTGTGTGCGTCTTCTTCGACAGGACAACGAGGACCGTTTTATTATCGCGAGAGCAACAACCAAGCACGCAGTCCTCCACTCCAGCCCGGCCTGTGGCGGTAGTGTAGCAGCCAGAAGAAGAAACAGAAGAGGAAGAAGAGGCGGAAGAGCAGCGGATGTTTTGAGAAGCCGTCGTCATAAGGGAATTTGTGTTAATCCTACTGGGCATGTTTTTTCCCCAGTGAATTATTGTACGCGAACGTTTCAGACAACAAATAAGACATTCAGCCTGTACTGTCGCGGTTTCATTATTTGTCATCAGCTAGCGTTAGCTTAAACGGTAACTTTAGCATTTGGTTGTATGTTTTGTGTCTTAACAATCAGCTCAACACTTTATATTCTGTAGTATTACCGTAGAAATTAGTATCGGTAACATTTAACGTTAGCCTTTGGTTGTGTGTCATGTGTTTTGTGTCTAACAATCAGCTCAACACTTTATATTCTATAGTATTACCGTAGAAATGTGTTTGATATGGATTTTGCTAAAACTACATATAGGCATGTTTGTGCCATGTGTTAGCCCCACGTTGTGTAACAAACAGACACAGATAAAGGAAACTAAAGTTCTCGAAGTAACCCCTAACCCAATAATATGAATTAGTTAACAACTGTGTTTTTTTTTAATTGATCAATTTAGCTATCAGTTACATGAGAGACACAAACTGGGACTAACAAGTTTGAGTGACACATTGTGAGAAACTGCAAGTAGCCTTTTAGATATTAAATGTGATATATTTCCATAACATTTTTTGTAATATTGAACTTCAGTTCTGTATAAGTTAGACATGGCTAGCACACGTTACTGTTGCATTTATGTCAAGGGCCAAAGAAGGTGGTGTCTTGTTGAAGATCAAAACATTTTTTTTGTAAAGATTTTGCGTAGTCACTGATAACCATGTCTGATCTTCTGTTCTTAAAAATTACATTCATAGGAAAATGTCTAAAAAGTCAAAAAAGAGAAAGCGCAAGAAGTTGTTGTCATCCTCAAGTGAAGAAGATGAGAAGGTGAGTAGGCAGTCTTTATTATTGTTGCTAGGGGCGGTGGAGAGGTATAACATCCTCTATTTCAATACATGTCATTTTATATAATATCAATATAATATTTTGGTATAATATACATTTTGTATGTTCAAGACAAATTTACATTGCTTCATGTAGGTCTGCAGTTCAGTTCATCAGATTCTTTTTCTATAATAATTTTGTCTATAAAAAGGCAGAAAATAATAATAAAACAATAAAAAATACCCCGTTCTCCAAAGCTGAAAGTAACATTCATATTGCTTGTTTTGTCCACCCCCCATGTTTTCAGGCATCCAAGGAACACACTGTTACCAAACATTACAAAAGTTCCAAGAGAACGCAAGATGTAAAAAGTCACGAAAGGTTGGATACATTTGACATCAGTCATTCGCTTAATTAATATGTTGTTTAATGATCTCTGACTGTGATATTTCTTCTGTTCTTCTACATGTAGCCGTGCAGCAAAACAGGAAAACTGTGCTCTTCCTACCGTTAAAGATGTCTCCCAAAGCACCCGTCAGATCAAAAAGCCTGTCTACAGACTGACAGAAACACAAGCAACAGATCAGAAACCTGTTAATAAGGAGGAAGAATGTACAAAAACAAAGCTTGTTTTTGTGCCATTCCGTGTGGGAAAGTGCTCTAGTAAATTAAAAAATAACATTTCAGGGAAAGATAACACTGTCAGTGGGAGTAAGATTGTGGAACGGGAACCCTCAAAATCCTTGAACAGCAGCAATGCAGGTACAGTTCATCAGAGAACACAGGAGACGTCTCAACGCAGCTTAGATGAAAAGACTTCCCAGAAGAGCCCGCCCAAATTAAAAAAGCAGCTAATGAGTCCCCGTTTGGTTTCTGCTGAACAGAAAGAACAAGTGCGGAGTGTACTGAAGAGGAAGTACAGAGCTGAGGAGCCACCAAGGACTGGAAATGACAGCAACACTATCAAGAGCAGGGAACCAAGCAGGATCTTTTCTATCTCCAAGGATTCTGCGCAGCAGAAGAGGAAGGAGCTGGTCAAGGAGATGTGCCGACGGCGTCAAGAAGATAAGTCTGAGGCCAAAAGGAGCATGCATAAAGAAGCAAAAACTCCCTCTGCCTCTACCACAAAGCAGTCTTCCACTTCAGCCAAGTACACTGGCTCCGTTAGTAGCTCAAATGTGGTGAAGAATGTCACTTCAATCCCAGGGAAAATCACATCAGTGTCACATGAGACGGCTAAGTCATCCTCTGCTCAGCACCACATTTCCTTATCATATCCATCATCTCTGCCTCCTAATTTTAAGATATCAAAAAAGGTTCAACCAAGGCCAGTAGATAGTAATAATAAGACTTATGAGGCTGTTTCTACAAACAGAAATGTCAAATGTGGGACTGAGCTTTCAGACTCTGGGGTGTCAGTGTGCATCTCCAAGCAGGAAACTGTCCAACAAGCTCACAGCTGTTTGGATGTTACTCCTAGTTTTTTATCTCAAGGACAAGATAAGAGGTCATTTCTGTCTGGTCAACCCCCGTCTATGTTTGATACAGTCACCGAGCCGTGGTACGACCAGGTAATAAAAAACATTCACTTAATCCGAACAAGTCAGTGTTCGTTTCACATTTGGAGCATGTATGTAGTGTGTTTGTTTTGAAAATGTGTCTTTCTGTAGATGCAATTGGTTGAAGAGCTTTATCTTGCCCGCTCTGAGAAGAGATTGGAGGTGAATGTACTGCAGAGCTATGGGGAGCTCACCTGTATGGACATAGACCCTCCAGGAGAGGGCGCTGCAGACGCACACTGTAAGTTTGATTGTTTTCCAGGGTGATGGTTAAATTGGAGAGACGTGAAGTTGTCATTTTAACTCTTTGTGAAACGTGGTCTCAGCTGACCACATAAGTTCAACATTGTATGCCTTATAATGGCCTCATGTTTAGTGTGATTTACCTGAAACTAATAATAATAATAATGATATATAATTTTAAAAAAAATTCACCTATGAAATTACTAAAATTGAAGATGCTCAACTCAAATTAGATTTTTCACTGGTTTCTGCAGTCAGGTCTCCAAACATAGGCTGAGGTGTCCTCCCATGCCAGATTTTGTAATCATTTTAAGATTAAAGAGTAAACCCACATAAGATGCAGAAAAGACAATAAAATCATGACAAAATAACATGTAATAAGGTTTTGTTTTCAGAAATAGAATAGAAATAGTAATAATTTAGTTAATCTTATTCAGTTGTTAACTTTTAATAATCAACAACAAACACAATTTACCATACATAAACATGTCTTTTTGCAGGCAAACATCCCCCTCAGCAAGACCGAATCGTTGTTTTGGACACCAACATTCTCCTCAGTCACCTGGATTATGTGAAGAAGATCATATCTCACGGCCTTGGAGGTATTTGACATGATTTTAATACTTGATGTTTCTTGTAAAATGATTTGTGGCTATTTCATGTTATATAATGAAGCCTTTTGCACTTAAAAAAAGTTATCCAGTTTGTTTTCACTCCCAAGTTTGGCTAGTTGGAAAATACATGTAAGTTATTCCTTAGCAGTGGCTAATCTAAGTATGTAGAGCGGAGAGCATGTTAACAAGCATCTGCTCAACGATTATTATAACAGAATCAATAAAGTTGATAATTTTTGAAAATGTAATCCCATGAAAGTATAAAATCCCATTTCCATGTTTGGGTTTTACTTCTAGCTAATATGAAATGCGATTATGTTGTGAAATATCATTTCTCTACGATTCATGTCCTCTTAGCCCTGGGCTTCCCCGTAGTCCTGATCCCCTGGGTGGTGCTTCAGGAGCTGGATTCCCTCAAGCGGGGGAGAGGCCTGTCAGGTTCCGTGGCCCACCTGGCCACTCCTGCCATCTCGTACATCTATAACTCTTTGAAGAGCCGGGAACCTCGCCTCTGGGGGCAATCTATGCAGCAGGCCGCCCAGAGCAGAGGTGAGTGCTGATTTAAGGAACATATAGGAATTTTCAGTGCACTGAAAGCAGTACTCGTTTATTATAACGAGGATGGAACCTGTTTATTGTTTCCATAACCTCTGCATGGGCCCATATCAGATTTCTACTGGGGGCTGTTGGGTGTGATCTTAAAGGAAAATATCATGGCTGAGCAGGCTGGTATGAATGTCACCTTTGTTACAGAAGAGCACACATAAACATCACAGAAATTGCAGGCAAAGCAGTAGGAAAGGGCACAGTTTTTGTTTTCAGCTTCTTCTGTGTGTGAAACCTATCCTTTATATAAAAACTCCACTACTTTGTGGGGGTTTTGGGTGTAAAAAATGTGAGTTTTGTCCGTTGACTTTATGTTAAGAGTTAAGAGTTTGTATCATTTATTTTTTTGCTATTAAATCCAGTGTTTTGCCAGTCTTTTTTGAGCATGGCCTTTCTCTTATTTGTACTTTTCTTTCCACGAATTAGGAAATGCTTGACTATTCACTGCATAAATGGTCTACACTTATACTTTGCCTTTCATTCACACACAAACACTGATGGCCCTGGCCTGCCGTACGGAGCAACTTGGGGTTAAGTGTCTTGCCCAAGGACACTTCAACATGTGGACAATGATTAGTGGATCATCTGCTCTACCTCCCGAGCCACAGCCACACAACACTAACATAAACACTAGGTGGCGCCAACTCTAAGCTGGTCCTCCACAATTCATCATCATAACATTCAGTGTGTGCATCTCAAGGGCAGGTTTCACCCATGCATAAGGTAACCCACTTCTTAGCGCCATACAATATTGATCAGACATTAATTCTTCAACAGCAGCATTAGAGTTTCTTCAAACACGTGTTATAAAGGAGATTTAGCAGAATATTATTTACTAAGTACTAGAATACTTTTCTAAGTATTTATGAGAATTTAGTGCATTTCTTGAAATAGACCTGAAATCTCCATCTTGTCTTCTTCATCTCTGAATCTTCCTCCTTGTCTTTAAAAGAAATAAAGACAGCATTGTGCCGCGCTTACCATGAGCTATCAGTGTTTTAACACATCAATCCATCCTTATAATGACTATCACATTTCTCTCTCGTCACTTATGTCTCTCCCTTCTTCTTTCTCCCTCTTTGTACCTCCTGGTCCCCAGATGGTCTGAATGCTGAGAATAACGATGACAGAGTCCTGCAGTGCTGCCTGCAATACCAGAGTCTGTACCCAGAGTGTGCTCTCATCCTATGCACGTGAGTCCCCCCCCCCCATTCCCCCAGGGTATACTGCTGTTGCTGCAGAGTGCGTGTCCTTTGCAAATAATGCACATGCATGTGACTGTGAGTGGGCCCAGCCAGATAGTTCCAGTTGGGATGAGAGAGGGCCAGACAGAGTAACTGGACAAGAATAGATGTGCTGAGCAGGAAATTCTGAGCCAGGAATCTTTTGGCGTGCATAGTGGAATGGAATGGCCATTGTATTGTACTTTTGACCTTTTTTGTTTTTCCTTTGCAGATTCTGTTGATATTGACCATTCTTGCTAAATTAAAGGAGAAATGGATTATGTGTTGGACTGAATTGTTTGTGTGTGTGTGTGTGTGTGTGTGTGTGTGTGTGTGTGTGTGTGTGTGTGTGTGTGTGTGTGTGTGTGTGTGTGTGTGTGTG
>JAVQJD010102422.1:0-31615 GCA_036023655.1 Nannoperca australis | reverse complement strand
GTTGGGAAGGTTACTTTTGAAATGTAATAGGTTACAGATTACTAGTTACCCTGTTTAAAAAGTAATAAGTAATGTAACTATTTTGATTACTTCATTGAAGTAATGTAACTTATTACATTGGATTACTTTACTTTAACAAATGTTTTAAACTGGGCAATAAAGCTGAAAAGTCCTAAAATAGACATTTAAACCAGGCAGTGTAAACCTCCCAACAGTTCTCAACACAGATTACTGTCTCCCCAAGTGCAGCCTAACATATGCATGTTGTTGTTGTTATTATTATAAAATAAAGTGATATTCTATATAGAATATGGTTTACACCCAATGATCAACCATGTTAATGTGTGTTTTATATTAAATATAATATGGAGAAGTCAAATCACATCCAGGCCAAACCACTAGTAATATACTCAGATTTTTCTTAGGAACTGTAACGGATTACAATTTCATTTATTTTGTAATTTAATTACGTAACGCCGTAACATGTAACTAGTTACTCCCCAACACTGGTCATTACTGACAGTCGTGGATGAAGACAGATGCTGGTCAGGGCCTGGAAAGAAAAACTGACTACTGATTAACAACTAAACAGTCAAAATCAGTTAAAAAGAAAGAAGAAGAAAAAAAGATCTTCTGTGGTGTGGTTTGAGAAGAACTGCAGGGGAGAGATTCAGCCATCTGGCTCACCACTACAGAGATGGGACCGTGGCCTCCCCTTTCTCATTTCTCTGTGGAGTGATGGCGCCCAGCAGAGCATAGCTGGCTCTGGGAAGATTCAGGCACCATTCCACTGCATGCCCATGCTAATCACCCCCAACAACCACTATGCAGATGGAGCCTCTTTAGAAATCAGACGGTGTCCATAAGGCTCCATGATCTTTTTGTCCATCTCTAGTGGAATGGCAAACTGGCAGAACGTTGTTATGGTGGATCGGTTTCCTCAAAGTGTAATGTGTCCCCAGAGGTTAGTTAGGTAAGACAATTATGAGAGGATACTAGCAGAATGAGCCTCGTCTCCACTGGATGTTTTCACGTATGCAGTCAGTTATAAAAATGCTCTCCACTCTTGACATTGAAATGTTCTTCACTAGATTTGTTCTTAGCTGCTTTTACATGACTTCACTTAAATTCTTCATCTCAGCCTGAAAGATTAGGTCAACTCGGAGTTCCCCTCATAAACACTGCTCGCATTTCAGACTAACAGCATTCCCTGAGGAATGCAGCGAAGAGAAAGAAGGAAGGGGCAGATGAATGTTCCACAGGCTTTAGGTGGGGGAGTGGTTTAAAATACACATGATAAACGGCATGGGCTATGGTTGTCTGTGCAGACTGGCTGAGTCATGTTCAAGCCACTGTAAAATACCACATGAAAAAGAGGGTGAGATGATACATAATACAATGTATTGCAATGGGGTTTAAAAACTTGCATCACTGGGCAGAAACACGTTATCTCTTTATCTTGCATAGCTTTAAATACTCTGCCTTAGACTTCCGATGGCACAGCTACCAAAGCTAGTTTGCCTTTTAGATGTTAAATAATTCAGAACTCATCACTAGCCAGTAACGCGAGTAAAATGTTTTTTCCATCTTGCCTGGTCCTTAATTAATTTCTTCCCCTCCCATGCTGATGCAGTAAATGTTGTAATTTGTACCAAATCCAACCCTGTTTCAATTATATATGTTTGATGATGGTATATGTTTTTCGGGGCTGATAACGTCATTGATATTTGAGAGTTTATAAAATCTGATAATGACCTAATTTTCTTTCACAACCCATTACATGAATGAACAGTTCTGATAAGGTTCCCCTTGTTTTATTTGTTTGTTTCTAAAACCATACTAGGCAGGACATCATACATTTAAAAAATAAAACAAAAATACACTATAGAATGGTAACACTGTTTCAAACATACCTTTGGCATTTCTGTACTTCAGTAACTTGTCATTTATTGGTTTACATATATGCAAATACCAATATATCTGCAATAAGCTAATATCATCAAGCTAATATATCTGATACATAAACTAGGTTCAATGGCAGTACACGCAGACAAATCATCCATTCTTTTTAAGTAGCTGCAATTAGCTAGCGAGCTAACCTACCAGAGTGAGCAAGCAAGTTAATGCATTAGACTCTGGTCTGTGTGGTTCATGATGTCCACAAAGGTAAAACTAAGTTAAGAGATGAGCAACTTTTCATGACTTTGGAGGCGTTGCCCTTGTTGCACTCTAAGATGGGCTTCAAAGACAGAAAGCAAACAACAGCAGACAACATGAACTCAAAATGTCCTCTGCCATTCTCTTCCATGTAGAGTAGAACAGAGCTAATAAAAAAAGCTAATACTATTAAAGTGATATAGCTTAGAATTTATCAGAAAAAATTCAAAAACAGACTAAACTAACAAACAACTTCACAACTTGTGAAAACAGGCCCTTGTATTATTGAAGTCTTGTTGGATTGTAGTACATCAGAGCCCTGTGATGAGACACATTTAACAAATGTGGGATGATAATATAGAACTCATATAAAATTCCTCCAAACTCCCATCCACCCACGCCGCTAAATCATTCATGTTTATGAGTCGTCTTGTGAATCAAATCGAGCTGTGAGATTAACACATGATCACATGTTTTAGAATGGTTTTAAATGAAAATTTCTTAAGCCCTGTTCTGCAGAAGCCTTTCCACCCGGATTGTCAAATCGCATAATGGCCCACAGGCCCCACACTCACATTGGGGCTTGTTCAGCTGAGTGCTCACTGCTTGCATTTGGATGCAGACCATTTGAACTCCTCTGGCTTGGGTGGAAAGAGTTAATGTTGTGCAGCAATCAAGGGCAGGGCTTGAAAACTGGAGTCAATAGACCAAAAGACCCCAGTTAAGCTTTAAGAACCATATAACTTAGCATTTAATCATTAGTGTCCAATGACTGTTAATCATTTATTGTATTTAGGGATAAATAACCCATGCTTAATCTATATTTACAGTATTTCTTTAAATATTGGGTTATTCACAGTGCAAACACTTAAGGGGAACTTGAGTGTTTGCATTGTGTCTGAAATCTGCTTCAGTACTACATCTTGTGGCAGCTGTGGTTTGTGCTACATGCTGCACATGCACATGTGCCAGGCATTTACTGTATGTGGAAAGTCAGAAATAAAGGGGCTTGTTTGAATTCCAAATTCACTTCCTGTTTCTTTATCCCACTGCACAAGCAGCAGGCCTGCAGCGGTGTTTGTGAGGCCATTCATTTTGCACTTAATGAATATCGACCTCAACTACTATTCATTCAACTGCTGCATTATACAACGAGTACTTAACTGTTTTCCTATTTACATGTGTACTATTCATTCTTACAGCACTAGCCGCATTCCTTTACAGCTTCATGTTTATTTGTTGTATAAGAAGGTATGGCAGACTGTGAGATGCTATCCCACTAATGAATGTGTAGAAAAGCTGAAACCTTACTTTGCGCTGCATTTAGAAGCAAATCTCTTCATCTGAAAGGAACAATCTGAACATCAATTTGAACATAGCATTCATTGTATGGCAATTAAAATGAATAAAAGGTTTTGGGTTGTTTATGTGGAAAAAGGTCATTGGAATGTGTTTGTTTGCATTTTTCACAATTAAATAATATATTTATATATTATATTTATATATAGGTTGTTGGTGTTGACGTTAACTACTACTTGATTATATATTAAAAGCAGAAATTGCTTGAGTAAAGAAATAATAAACAGCAGTGAGGTGTAAAGTCCAACATAATATAAATTTACTCTAAGGAACATGTTCCTACTTCCTTGTCTCCTTGCAGCATTGTACAGGACAAAATAAAATAACCAGGAACCAGTGGCTGAATTTGCTGAATAATATATTGAACTTTGGTCTCTGGTCCACGACATTAACTCCTCTTTTGGAAAGTGCTTTTATGCAAGCACTCATCTCATCTACTCTTCTTGTGTCCATCAGATGCTAACAGGTATTCCATCAAAGACAAAAAAAAAATACCACCACATTAGAGTATTTTCAAACTGTCTGGCCAGTCAAAACTCAGATAGTTTCACATTTATCACACAGTAATACAATACAATAATGATTTCATTTCATTAAATTACATGATGCGCTCTGTGTGCTTCATCGTGCAAGTAAAGGTGCTTAATGGTGTGACAATATTAAATCTAAATTTTGGGGGAATTAGTGGTACAGTAAAATTATACGTCCCCTGTTCACCCAATCTTTCCATAGGCTGAATTTCATACAACCACTATGCTGTGCAAGTAAGTACCACAGAGGCACAAACAAACCTTTCAACATCCCTCAAAACCAACAAATGTCTGCACAGAGCTGTAAAATCGAACTGCCGTCGCCCATCGCCATCATCGCTTCAGGTGACTGTTCAAAGGAAATGACGTCTCACTTCTCTAAAAATGTGTTTCCTCCTCTCATCTTTTCCTGCATCTCTCTTTGGTGAATGCAAGGAAAAGACGCAAGTGAGAGGAACGTGGACACAGTTAAGGAAATTGGCAAGTACCCATGGACAAACTTTATTTTAGGAGGATAAAACGTTCACTGTTTCACTTTGGTGTCTAAGGGAATGTTTTTTTTAGGCCAAGTGGATACCAAGACAGTCCTTCAACTTAACAAAGTTCAAGCTCCTTCCTGCTGCAAGGTATCCACCCAAATGGACTGACCTTGACCAGGACACTGAATTCCTACCAGCCCCAGGAATACTGCCCTGTACTCTGCTATGCACTTACGTCAATGTGAAAAGTGGTATGATCACCGTAGAGATCAATGCATATATCCCCTGGGATTAAAGGGATTTTAATATATTTATTTATCTGGGTCTTATTTTCATAGCTTTGGCCATCATATCTATTGATATATGATGATGCAATTTTGCTCACCAGGTTTATTAGATGTGTCAACATCATTGAAAAACAGGGTGATATGTTCATATAGTTTGTCTATTTGGAGATGAAGTGTGATTATATGTGAAAAACTAGAATAAGTGCAGAAGATCGGTTTTGAACCAAGAAGGTCAGAATGATCTGGATTGGGTGTTAACTTTAACATTAATATTAATGTTCTCTTCTAAATTAATTTTGTAAAGCTAAACATGAATCTAATGAGCAGGAATCATGGTCAAAGTTACGCCCGTAAATTAGAAAGACTAAATAAATGAACTAAACATATGACTTCTTCAATTTGGAAATGTTAAATAGTTAGATAAAGTTAAAAACAGCCACCTGCCCCCAAACTGTACCCCCAAATGTCACCGGCAGGTTGAGATAAAGGCTATATCCATCCCCTCAAGAAAGACACATTGTTTGATGGCCGGTTGTGGAAATGTCAACACACAAGCCCCACAAATATCAAACGTTACATTTGATACATTTTCGTGACCTTAGGAGTAGGATTACCTCACACAAAAGGTTAGAAAACCCTGGCCTAGACTCATTCCCTCCTTGTCAATCCCATTAGCTTCCAGTGGCACAGTCCCAGCTGTGCAACCCAGGACGTGTCCGTAACGAGCTCCATTAGCAGTATTACCTGCATCCGGTGGGCGCTTGGGTCACGAGGTCAACAGTAGACCAAATGCTGAGATTAAATTACCCCTGAGGGAGGCACGATGGGTGGTTGTATACAGTAGTCACCATCCCCCTCCCCACACTGGTCACAAAGAGATTTCAGAATAGTAGCCTGGCATTTACCAGGTCGTTTTGTGGTTCATACACTCTCTCTGATCTTATTTCCGACCCTGCAGAGCTCTTTAAGACGGGGCTTTCAGTGTTATAAGCATGAGCGTGTCTAAAGTCAGCTCAGATCCGGAGCTTAGACATGAAATCTTTGAATGAGTCTGGGGTCATGCTTTGATCCATTAATAAACACACAATTAACTGTCAAAAACAGCCCTTGTCTCCTTTAACATAATATGAATGAACACATTAAACACTGCTATATTGTAAACAATGTCTGAGTAATTCTTCCTAGCATGTAATCTGACTGAATTGCAATTTTATTTCACTTTATTGATTTAAGCAGAAGAAGTTATCTGTTTTCAACAAACTGTGGTAAACCCAGTGCAGTCTACCTGCCCTGCTTCAAGCAGCAGACAGGAAAGATTATTAGCTTTTTTTTTTGCAATTAGCTTATGAGGATAGTTAAAGAGCTATCAAGCTCTTTTTCAAAACTCGGTGGAGACCAAACCACAACAAAAAGGTGGGTGAATTTTTACTTAAATTCGATGTTTTAAGTAAATTAATACTTAATACTATTTTTCTATAATTTCTTCCATCATTTTGGACAGCAAATTTTTCCAAGAATTAACTGACAATGCTAATGGTTGGAACCCCATTTAACACGTAAACATCATTTTCATGATAATCAATATAGGCTCCAGGCCTGCGAACTCCAGTGGAAAGAAAAAAGTAAAACTTTTATTACGAGGGTGCCATTTTTTTCATTTAAGATGGCAAATGTTGCCAAAAAGTCAACGGGTTTGCAGCTATATACATAGTCATTGCCCAAGTATGAATAGCAAAATAAAAATATATAACATTTTTATGAAAAAAATAAATGAAGTCCGCTCTTGATGTTTGCCAGCAGCAGCCAATATTTCTAGTGGGAGCTGGACAAAGAGGAAGAACCTCAATTACTGTGAGTGAAAGCGGCAAGCTCTGTGTGAGTTCTGGAGCCCCGTGGAGCACTGAGAAGCTCCAGGAGAGCTCTGGGCTCAACCAACAGTGATTCAGTCTGAACACAGGTACATCTCTCTCACGCACACTTTCAGACCTACACATTACAAGCAAGTGCGCACTCTCACACACAAAGAAACAAAAGCACAGCAGCACACACATACATATCCGCCTGAGTCATCCCAAAGGCATTCACAACTACCTCACTGAACAGGAAGGGAAAAAAAAGACTGAGAAAGGCCAAGTGAAAAAAACAAAAACAAAAAATAAACACTGCAGAATACACAAAAAGCTTCAGAGACCACAGCTCAGTCTTGTCTTTCAGACGCAGCCTGAGGTGCATTCTTGATACACTTTGAGCTCCGAAGCATCTCCAAACACCAGTGCTCATTAAGCATCCATTTAAAACCTTGAGGTGAACAGTAAAACCTTGCCAACCTTTAAGAATACAATAAGGGATTTATTTGATACCCAAACGAAGGTCATCTTGACTGCTTCTTTGCAAGAGGTGCAGATAAATCTGAACTCAGAGTTTACATGATAATTATCAAAACGTTGATTGTCCACACACAATGAATATGAAAATCTCCTCTTCTTCTCCTATTTTTGGTTAACAATTCTTTGAGCCTCACCCCAACATCACCCCAATCATCTGTTACCATTTGTTTCCAGTATATTTCTAGTGAATTCACTTTTACACAACACACCCCTACAGTTTCTTCCGATGTGAGACCTGTTTGGTTTACTGCTTTGCATGTATTTAGTTCAGTGCTTTATAAATATACTGAACTAAATACATGCAATAAACTGAGTATGACTTCTTCACTGTGAAGTGGAAGAATGCTTGAATGGACATTTCCCTTTTCAGCCACATGAATGCATATTTCCAACCATTATTTATTCAGATTCAGCTGGGTGCAGACTTTGCAGTGTCCTTCCTCATTGTTATGCCATTATTAAAGACACCTTCACACCTGCAAGTCAAGCAGAGGTTTCAGTAAGTCACCTTTCAGCTTTGCTCAAGTAGGTGCTAATTTGGTCCGTTTCTTCTTCAAGGGTGCGAGGACAGTGCTGTTATCCAAGATTTCATACATTTCATTCACTTTTTAAAAGCAAATGTCTGTTTACTAATTTGTTTGAATTACTTATTTTGATCATGTGGCGTATTCACGCCTGTTAAACATCACAGGGGACTGAACTGATCCCAGCATGCACTGGGAGAGAGGCAGGCTCCAGCCTGGACCGGTCACTAGGCTATCACAGGGCTAATGCATATAACTAAACAACCACACTCACATTCACACCTATGGGCAATTTATGGTCCAGTCGACCTAACCTTCGTGTCTTTCACCTGCCAGAGGAAACCCAGTAAGGAGAATGATAATGTGTTGTCTTTAAAATGTCAGAAAACTGTGAAAAGTCATCATAAAATATCAGAAATGAGTCCCCCAGAGGTTACAAATAAATATCTAATGTGCAATGATAGAAAACAAAGAAAAACAGCAAATCTTCGCACTTGAGAAGGAGCAGATAAAATAAATGTGCTTGATAAAATAAATAATTGTATCGATTTCCAAAACTGAAGTCAACACAGAAAGTTTCCCTTTTACAGGTATGACAACTCAAACAAACCCTTCACAGTCTCCAAATATGTCTTACTTTCCATAACCTTTATAGTAGAAAAACTAAAAAAGTTGGTTGGTGGGTGCACTCAACATGTGGCATTAAAATCACAGATTCAGTGATTCAGTGTTCATGTGCCATTTAATGGACAGTTTCATCAAAAACGATACAGCGTGACGTTAGTGTTGCTCCGACGCCTGTTGAGCTCTACAGAATGCAGTAAAACACGATAATGCACACACCGATCAATGCCAGTGCAAAAACATGATTGTGATTAGAGCCTGTTGACAGCAGCAACCAAATACAATTTTCTTGAAAGAGGAGAAGCACATTCCTTTTGACTTAATGTTACTCTTTCACCACAAGCCCCATTCTGATGCAGGTCACACAGCATTATAACCTACCGTTTGCTTAACACCTGCTCACTCAGACAAACATATTTGAGGATACTATGACTATTTAACAGCGAGGCATATTCAGAGACAAAACTCAATTTCGGAAACTTTCAATCACAGTGCAAGTGGAGCCATTAGGGGAGAAGATCATTTTTTGTCTAGAGCATATAATGGAATCACTTGGCTTCACCTCCTCTTCATTTGGCTAAGCCACTGACTCTGTGTGTTCTGAGTGTTAAACCACATGCGCCCTGACCTTTCCTTATCATAAATCACATACTACTGTTCTGCTGTCAGGATTTTGTTTAACCCAATTTGTCACTGAGGACACCCCTTCCACCCTCACTGCAGATTCGCACAGTGGAACTGGGAGCATGGGATTAGTGGGCGGATCAAAGCATGCCATCCAGACCTCTCTCTCGACTTGTAATCATGGAAGTCAGCAGCTTCTGGAGCTGATAAGTCGAGGCTACTGGTGGTTACTAGGCAAAGTAGTGAGAGTCTAGAGCTGAAACTAACTAATCTATTTTGAATCATTAATCTGACAATTATTTATTTATTTAAGCATTTAGTCTATGAAAAAAAAAGCCCACCACATGTTCCCCAGAGTCCAACCTGAACTTCATTCAGACAGATTTTCAGCCAATCACAACTGTTAATCTATAATTCCAGAGAAATTCACATTTGCGACCTGGCACATTTACAGAAGCATAAACATGGCACAAAAAGGTTAAGTTTTTCCCAGCTTTAGTAAGAATGTATTTTTACTGTCGTGCTTTGTGGAGACACAATGCTGAGGCTTTGTGCTTTCAAATGATGTATAATTTGTGAGGGTTGTGTGAGTATTCAACAGGATGCCGTGCCAATTAGTCATTATCAAACCAGGTCTCTCACGCTGCATTCTGCTGCTTGTTCAGGTTTATTTTACAAATCAAAACTGTTGATTGACAACTGGATATAATATACCTTTTATCTATCCTTGGAAAAGCATGGAATATTTACTAGAAAGAGGAAAATCATAACACAGACTGAAATTCAGGAGACAGATGCAACACACACACACACACACATTATTATGACAGAAGCGGGTCACGGAAGGTGTGCCAAGAACATCAGACAAATGTGCTGTCAGAGGGCAATCGCGCTGGTAAGATAGCTGTTTCGGCCTCTGTGGGCATGACAATGAGACCAAGCGAAACACACCCCGCATGCGGGTAACCGTTATCTATTCACAGTGCCAATCCCACAACTTCTCACCATACAGTAATGGAGGCACAGTGGTACTTGCGACCCAGACTTCAGGGTGAATAAAAGTCAGTAGGAATGTTTGCCCCAGCACACTTTTACTCCGCTGCTGTGGTCATGTAAACTTCCCGTGGCACCCGACACTTCCTCGTCTTGGCTTTGGAATCACGGAGGAGCTGAAGTGGCAAGCAAGTTTTATATAAACTGAGGCGTGTGATGATCCAAACCTCTAATCGTACCACCATGTAGACTTCTGTTTTGTTTGAGTCTAACTCCATACCAAGATAATGATTCCTCTTCTGAGTTTCTCCGCAACTGGCTTACAGGGAACTTTAGTTTGTCTTTTCTTTCACCTCTTCTGTTAGGCCATATGAGGTGAGTAGAATATCAAAGCAAATAATCTTTTGGATATAAAACTGAATCAAGAAACATAATGACTTTCAAGGACTTTCATCTATTTGTTCAACTGAATTGCCACACCCGCCTGCCTCTCCAAAAACATCAACAACAGTGAAACTATTTCAAATGATTTAACCTAGAGTGGGTTGAATGTTTTCATTAGATCTTTTATAAATGAAAATGCAACAATGAGCCATGAAAACACAGTTCTCGAGAAGTGATCAGTTTGAGGTCTGGCTGGAAGGCACTTAGTTCCTTCCTTCACCTGTGCAAACCTGAGCGGACACTGCCTGTGTTACTGTGTGCACCATGAACATCTCCTAGACTGCTGTATTATCACAGGTACACTGATAGTGGCTGGGCTCTGCTCTGGGCTCGGGCCAAGGAGTGGGCTTGTTGTGACAGGAAGGTTTCTGGTAAAAAAAAAATATATATATATATGTGGGCCAACTGGGAGAATGAGACAAAATGTCATTCAGCTTTCCAAACCACCAAGGCAACGCGTGGCAGGTGGCTGTCCCAAGGTGTGAATGAGAAGCAGAGGATTGCATGATATGTATACGTATAGTATATAGAAGTTTTACACAGAAGGCCGACTCACCTGTGACATCTGGGGTCTGAAATTGATCTCCTTCAGGTCCACTGATCCCGGCGAGAGGTTGTGCAACATCTGGCACAGGAGCACCCCGTCTCGCAGGGCCTGTGCCAAGTCGAAGACGGCCGCCGAGGGCCACACGACCCGGTGGTTCGGGGGCAGGACCTTGCAGTCTATCAACCACCGCCCGCATTGTCTCCACTCCTCCATATCGGCACAGGGGACTCTGCTCGCAAAGTAACCGAGTCCTCCAACTGGCTCACAGCGGGCTGAAAGCGGCGCACAAGCAGGCACTGAGGTCGGCTCCCTACCTGCGCCGGCGGACGTCTCGATCATTCACTATCGGCTCGGTGATCGGGGGATTTCACAGCTGTATGTTAATCGCAGTAGGTCGCCGCTCTAAATCCCCATCCTGGGCGCGTGTCAGCTCTGCCGCTTCCACAACATGGAAATGATGAAGGCGTGAAAAAGACAAATAATAACAGCGTTTCAACAGATCCGCTTCAGCAGTCGGCGGTGATGCAACCTGAAAACAGAGGCGTGCTATGGGAATTTTCTTCTCTTCATTCTTAAAAACTTTTCTCAGCATATCCAATCCAAAGGGCGTGAATGGAGCGTTACAATAGTAGCTAATATAACAGCTGGATGCAGCGGCTTGTTTGTCATGTATCGACTTCACTACTGTCTCACATTTCAGTGAAACAAACAGCGCAGCCTGCCATACAATGTGTGTGTGTGTGTGCGGGGGGGGGAAGAAAAAAACAGCGTTTCAAGTCTGTTGAGTTGATGAACCGGAGCCGAGAGTCACCTAACGCATTTGCATTTCACGTTTTTCCAGAAGTTAAAAGTCAAAAACAAGAACTTCCCGTAATTTCCAGAGCAAACAATAAAGAAAGAGAGACAGCACGCAGGGCAGTCTCCCCACAGCGCCAGGATCACCCTCTCCCCACAGCACAGTCCAAACAACGCGCTCCGGCAGCGGAAACACGTCCAGAAAACACTGTTTACATTTATCCGGTTAACGTTACTTTGTTTGGCGCCTTTACGCACGCCCAAAAATAGCGTCACGCGTGCATACGCCTTTGCTTTTCGGTGATTTCTGCCTCCCTTCCGTTCGTGTCCTCTCTCTCTCTCTCTCTCTCTCACGTCTGCCTCTCCTCGCTTCTCTTTCGGACGGAGCCGTTTAGCGGTCCCGGCTCCCGATCCCGAGCTGCGCGGATCCCGAGCAGTTCGCGTCCAGGCTTCTCGCGCGGCGCGTCCGCCCAGGTGGTCAACGTGCCGATTATCTCACGCGCAAGGTGAGAGTTGAACGGCGCGTGCACACTTTGTTAAAGTGGTTCCACACTCCAAGAATGTGACTTTCAGGGAATATTTCTGTCCTGGGAGTTGTGGATGCGCCCTCTGACGGACGAAGCGCACAGTGCACTGAAACAACGGGGTTAAAGGGACAATTCAAACAAAACACCATTAAACCCGTCTTTTGCCTTACGTACACTGTGATCTGTTCATCCCGTCAGTGTTCCTATGATTATATGAGGTTATGAGTGGACATCTTGCTCTGGTACAATGGAGCTCAATGGGGTATCTTGTGGTTTGACTGTTGGCAGGTGTACTCTGGTAGAAAGTAGCTCAGTTTTCAGTGAATCTGCTCACACTGAAGCAGATTCACTGTTAGTATTCATATGTTTCTACTAAAACAGTGATTTCTGATTATTATTAATGGGGCAGTCCACAAATATTTTATGTCTAAATCAGGTCATTGATCACAGCAAATAGGCTACAGCACAGCCTAATTTTTAACAGAAAGGCATTAGATTACAAAATTAAGGCATGGAGTTTGAAAGACCTGGGAAAAGGAAAATGTGTAAAACTAAAATACACTATCCAGTTGCATTATGGGAACTGCAGTATCCACTGTTTCTGGAACTAGAGACCAAAAATCCTTATATCTTTGCCTCTGCTGCCTTGATTTTTACCTTTTGAAAATGCTATCTCTTGCAATTCCCAACATTATGTGCAATACCAAATCACTGGCATGCCTGTTTAATGTAATTATGAACCCCACCATCACATTCACACACACTCTCAGACACAAACCACCCAGAATACAGTTATTGATTGGCCGTGTATGAATGATTAACATTAAAAAAAAGATTTTCAGCTATTTGGCAGCTGCCATGTTTATGGCTACCACTGAGAAAGATGAGCTAAACTGCTTACAAAATGTGACTAAACAGTATGTATTTAACCCTTTATTTATAGGGTAGGTGGGCCGAGCATGCATGGTCTTTTACAGCAACCTCATGTTAACAGTTATATACAGAAATAAAATACAGCCAGACATATTCATTAAAAGAGTATAGGCTCTGTGTAAGCAGCCACAGGCAGGTAGAGGAGGATTATTAGGAACAGGCTTTAAATTACAGAGTAGTGTTGGTGTTTAGATTTTTAGGTGACACTGCAGATTATTCTATGTAATGTCAGTAAAAGCGATGTAATTTGTTTTCATAAATATCTCAAACTATATGAGACTTATGGGAAGAGCACACTGTGATCTTAAAAATACAAACACCTATTTACTCATAAGGTAAATACATGTTTAGTATTTTGGGTGGGGGTGGGGGTTAAAGTAAGATTCAGGTTAAGTTATATTGTGATATACTAATCTGTGTGGCAGAGTATCATAAAAAGCACACTACACAAACCACTACATTTACCGTGATTGAAAGTGCTCTCCATACTCTGCTTCGGAAAACTTGTGCCATCACACCTGTCATTTTGTCATTTTCGGTGATGCCGTGAAGTCTGAGCCAACGCTTTGGAAGTGGCATGTTTCATACCATGTTTGCGTTTTCAGCAATAGGACTTTATATCAGAGAAGACATTTTAAACATGTCACAGTACACAAAGCACAGATGTAAGTAATATAATGAATGATGGCTAAATTGCATTTTGCTGCTTAGTTTCAGTGTCCTGGTATTGTGCATGCTGGCTCATTGTCACACTATCGTGGCTTACTGAAAACTGTCCCACTGTATGCTTCCTGCCCAGCACCGAATGGCACACAGACAAAGTTAGCAACTAGCTTCTGTACACAGTGGAACATTTAGCAGCTCCAAATGAATACTAACATTGCTTCATGTCTTCTTGATTTGTAAATAAGCAACTGTTTTCTAACAAGTTTGCTATATTAACTTAAAAGGTTGTGTCAGTGTTTGTGTCTACGCCTTGTTTCCGCTGCTCCAAAGTGGCAGAACAATTGGTTAATGCAAGTTAATGCTAACATTTCAGCTTTAAGCTAACAGCTCCTTAGATTTCCCAATGTCACTCCTTGTTAACAAAATGATCCCACTTGGTCAATGAATCACTTAATTGTCATTTACATCAATATAGCACCTGTTTCTTGTTAAACCCTCTTTGTCATGTCTCATTACTTTCTCAACTCAGTCATCATCATCCGTTCCCACCTTCAGATTTCCACAGGGACGTAACACGTTCGGCTAATTCAAATTAGGGCATAAAATAGAGCAGCGCAGCAAAGTCTGGTGTTCTTTTTTATCTGAAAGAGGGTTTTTTTAAGATTGTGAAGCTGGATTTATACATAACAACCACACTTAAGGAAGGCCACTTGCAGCTCTTTACAGCGGACATGAATATTGTGAATATTTGGCCTTCTGTCTACCAGTGTCAAATACATCTTCTTCTACCTTCTTTGTTGCTTGGTTTGGGATTGGCCAGTAAAAAATGGCCTCCCACCCAAATATGTTACTACTCCATTGGATGTCAAGAGGGCATAGAGATCCAACACACCAGATGTTTTAAAAACAGTGTAGCAAAACTCCACAGTGGAACCAAGAGGTTTACCATCTTTTCATCAGAGACAACACTAACTGTACTGCCTATGATGTTGTTCCAATGGAGTCTTCCACAATTTCAATTGCTTAGCTGACATGGTCTAGGTTTTTAATGACATTAAGCAGATCACCTCGACTTCTCTGGCGCACCCACTCTCTGATGCACCTTTTGCCTCTGACTGCAGACTACGGGGTTTGTCTATATCTTAACTTAGGTATCAACTGTTTCCATGAATGTCCCGTTTGACACGGACAGTGCTTCATTCACGATCAAACTATTTGGGGTCTTTCACGCCCAGACAGAAAAGCCTTACCCATTGGTTGCAGAGTTTGCAGCGATATGGAAAGGCATACAAAACTGGACCATGACCCGTATAGAGCCTGTAAGCAAAAATCTCAGTTAGACTCATTCAAGATGCCTGAACAGTGGTTTGAGCGTTTCAATTTAGTTTAGACCTAATGGAACTCCATCCCATCTCCTGCAGTTTCACACATCTACTCACTATGGTGGACAGGATGGCTAGGGAGCCTAAGGCGGTTTTGTGCTGGCTCTTTATCCCCCAATTCACCTCAGGCATCTGGGCCCCAAGGTTTAATCACATCACCTAACAGCAGACCACAAGTCTTCATGGAATCACCTGCAGATCCATTTCTTCGGGTTCTAGTGGATGTCAGGATAAGGCTCCCCAAAACATACAATCCTTACAGAGCAAACACATGCAGTCTATGGACATTTGGTCCCTTGTGGTTTCTGGTTTCCAGTTCTGAGTGTCCGTTCCTATTATATAATTGGTCCCAGCCTTCAAGAAGCCTGTAGCAAGCAGACAAATACAAGGCTGGCTGTAATTGTGAGCGGAAGCTATGTTTTAATGCACCGTTAGTTTAAGATGATACCAGGTCTGGACTCTTAATGGTTAACTAAAACCATACCTAACTCTGACAAAGCTCTGTAATCTTGTGACATAAAAAAGTGGGAGAACCATGTGAATGGCTGTTGATAATGTTCTTTGCGCAATGCATTCTGTGATGTACAAATGGTCTTTGAGTTTGGCAGACGGAGCCATGAGATCACTTAACCTTTAAAGACATTTTAAACAGCCCCATCAGCCTAAAACATGGCTTATAAATCTTTAAGCAGGCCTTTTTTTCCCTGAGGGGAACTGTGTTGGCATGCTCCTGTCAGTTCCAGAGCAAGTTGAAAAAAATGCAACAAAAAAAAGGTAGCATTAGCTGAGAGTCTGGAGAAAGCTGTAGCTTGTCCCTATCAGATCTGAAGAGAAAGGATGCTCTGACAGTTTCAGAGGAACTTTGCAATTCTCACTGTACCAGGTTGTGGTTTTACTGATTAGTGTTCATGTACGACAATATGTGAAGCTATATACACTAGTTTTTTAAAAAGTGTGTTGTTAAAAGAAGAGAGTATGCATGCTCTGTAAATCCTGTCTTGACACATAACTGAAGGTCAAACCATTTCAGTAGATGCTGCTGGAACCTTTTAGGGCTCTTTCTTTAAAGTCAGTATAAGAGTAAATCCTCCATCCACTTTCCTGAAAACCAAGGAAAACACACAGCATATGAACATGAGGAACTGGGCGACATCTGTAACCTAAATGGTAAAGTTACAGGTAGCAGTGGCCTAGAGAAACCGCTTATGACTAGGCTGCCCTAGGTGATGCAATGATACTGCTGAGTACAAGCTTATGGTCAGAAGTGAATACATGTATATACTGTATGTGAATGCTGCAAAAATAACATACTCAGCAATTTATCTTACTAGATAAGTAATGGTTTTAAAAGATTCATAAGCAACATACATTTCGTTACAAATTGTGTATACTGGGAAAAAAAGAGGATCCCACATGATCAAGAACAGTATCAGCTTATTTGCAATTAAGATTCTTATATGTCACATTAGCATAAATCGTTTACTGAACCAAAGTGCATACATGTGCAGTCCATTCTACGTGCTTTGATTCAAATTGACATTGTGCGACCACATTCATTGAGTCTCCATTTTTTCTCTCTACAAGGCGGTGAAAAGAAAATGAAAACCAGAGTTCCATTAATCAAAAAAGCAAATACGGGCTTATGTGATGTGTCTGGAGAGTTGCATGTGTGTGGTCGTTTAAACATTGGATTCATGCGTTGTGAGCGATGGTTAGAATTGGCACAAATGACTAGTTGTCATTGAAGTTGTGACAATGATCAATCATGCCCCGAGGTTGTTGGTGCGGAGGGGGCTGGGGGTGTGCAGAGTGGCATGTTCCATGTGCCATGATGGGAATGCAGGTCACACAGAGCACGTCTCCCTGCGACGTGCACAGTGGACAAGGACAGGCTGGACTGGGCGGGAAAAAATAAAAGTGAAAATGATGAATGGTCCCCACAGCGGGTACGCAGTCTGAGCTTTCTCTTTCCCCCCCCAGCACTGATGTTGAAACCCTTACGTATCCTTTTGCATGGCTTCATAAAATGTATGCTTAGGTAGTTAGATAACCCTGTTCTTTCTTTAAAATTGTTTTCAGTTGTTTTCTCCCCATGGAAATGTCATTTTAAGCTGAATTTCTACAGTGCATTGACAAATAATGATAACAAATGAATTAATAGAAAATTGGCTATATAACCAATTCCAACTGCAGCATGTTCATAAATAAAAAGGTCAAACCATGAAAAGAACTCTTAATAAAGCTGAGGATAGTGTATGATGGCCATCTCCTGGTTTATTACTGAACTGCAAGCAGTGCTGAGCCACAGACATGCAGCCTGTGTTCTCATCAGGGTTTAGAACCGCAGACTTTGATACACAACCCCGACTACACATCTCCAGTGCTTCTAGCCCATGCTGAAAGAAGTTAAGCACTGAGATTGGATGGATCGTAAGCTGCTGGAGGCACCAGCTGTTTGAACTGGTCAGCTTTGGGTGTGTGCCAATTTCAGCAGAGCAGTTGGCAGGCCAGCTGAAAGAGGAGGAAACGTTTCAGGCAAGAGGACCTTTTATTTCCACTGTGGCGCACACGGTTTGCTAAAGAGCACAATATTACCTGTATTTTCCACCTGTTCTGTTAAATAAACACAAGGCTGCATTTGTGCTTTTACTTTTATTAACAAAAAATACATCTAGCATACTGTAAGAGGCTCACCCCAGGTTAGCAGACAGATTAAATGTTAGGCTCTTATCACAAGTAGCAGGCTTCAAAAACATGAATTCTTGCGACACAATAAAGTACAATCCCTTTCTAACAAGAAGCCTATTCTTGGAATATTCATTGTAATACACACACACACACACTCCATTTCCATACACACAGTATGTAATATGAATGCCATTATCACTGTAAAAACAGGCCTACGTGGGTGGTACTACATGAAGATGAATACAGACACTCCAAGTAACTTTATATTAACAGCAGGCAACTAAAAATAGGTGAAAACAACAACAACAAAACACACATAACATAAGGGGCCCTTTCAGTGTTTTCATGCTGGGCTTCATTTACTCCAAATGACATTCCTTCTGTTTGGTCTGTTTTTCAATGAGTGTCAGAGTTTTTAATGTGATGTTTTGGCCCCAGTTTGTTGTTTTCATGCCCATAGTGAATAAAAAGTGCTGAGACTTGAAACACAAGTTCAAAATTTCTTCTCGTATTTTTGTCTAGGCCACATTGTTGTTGCGTGGTAACATGGTATAAAGGCCAATTTGAAATCACTGCGTTACCATGCAACAACAGATGTTCACTTTGATGGCTTACTGGATCACTTGACCTGCTTCACAGTAGGAGTTCAAGTTGTTGACAACTGCATCAACAAACACTTTAAAATACCTACAGTACAGTAAGTGTGTTAGAAACTATTTATAAAATTCTTGTGAACGCTAAAAGGAAGGTGGGGGGTTAAAATAAAGTGCTCCCAAAGTGTGAACTAGACCTGCTGTGGATTATAAACGCAGGCAAAGACAACATGCAACAGTAGAACAGAAGAACACCACCAGAAAAGTGATTAAAAACTATTCACTACCTTTTGTCTGGCAGTGGGAAAAACCAAACGACTTCACTGTAAGAATTTCAAACACCATAAATCTGTCAATGAATATCTGATTTGGTACGTTTATTTATGTTTTGTTGTGACTTGTATCTCAACCAGCAGAGCCATTACCGCCCGGACACAGAAGACGGAGGCCGATTAAAGTTCATTCAACTAAAACAGGTTTTCAGACCTGGCCTTACCAGGACCTGCACCCGAGTGCGTGTGTGTGTGAACTCTATAGCCAACTACATTTCCACATTTGAACCCCTTAAAAGCTTCAATACAATATCCTGTTCACTTCAGCACAAGCAATGCCAGAGCATTTCCTTTGCCTTTTCTCTGGTTAGTCCGCGTCACTACCGTCAAATGAAAACGCTGATACTGCCCATGAAGTGATCATTACTGATCATAAAGCCAGTTTGTTTTCCACATTTTCATTTCTACTCCTGTGCATCAATAGAAATGAGTGATCCATCGTATTCATGACATCTATTGCTAAATGACCCTTCTCACAACATACACAGCTGCTACTGAGAGCTGTCTAGCGCAACAATTGGATATTTAAATGAATATGACTGCATTTCTATCATGTATTTCAGCCTTTGCTGTAATAACCAAGTTTGGACAGAATGAATGACACACAGGATATTGGTTGAAACTCAGATGGTATGAAATGTGCCCTGGCCCTGGCAGCATGCCTTCCAGCGATGCTGTGAACAATTTATAGCATCTGATAAGAAGCAGCAGCGACGGATATTACGATTTATAAAGAAACCGAGTGAGAGAAGCCACGGTGAATACAAAAGACAGTGAATGAAAGTTTAATTTTCCACATATTGAACACACAACAAATATAAAAATAAGCATGTTTAACAGTTTTGAAGAACTCTCTTTTGGTCACGATTGAAGAAATAAATAAAAACATTACAGAAGTCACGAGTCGCTGTTTTCTGAACTGGAGTCAGTGGAGCTGCTGCTGTCAGAGTCTGAAGAACTGCTGCAGCCGACGTGATGAGACGCAGCTCGACTGCCTTTGTCTGCATGAAGGGAAGTAAAATCACAATCACAATCAGCTTTATTGGCCAGGTATGTGTACATACTAGGAATTTGACTGGTTTTATCTCGCTCTCAATGTAGATATGTGAAGTAGACAAACAATGTTTTTATGATACAGCAAGAATAAAGTAAGAATAAAGTGCAAATCAGCAGAGTGCAAGGAATAAATATAAATGTGATATAACTGTGGTTAATGTACAGGTAGCTTATTTACATGAAGACAAAAGAAGCACCATCATCAGTTAAATGCTACAGGCGCTGATGGCATTTAACTTTTTTGGGTAATAATTAGCACCTTAATATCAAATATTTCAAAGGGAGACGGCAGCAAAGGCTTTATACTCACTTTGAAATTTCTTAAACTTCTTATAGAGACAAGACTTCACGTATTGCTCCAGCTCCCGCAGAGTGGACGGCTTCAGGATCTCAAAGTCGATCTCAATCTCCTCCGGGTTGGTGTCGCACATCGTGGGCTCTCGGGTCTGAATGATGTGCACCACGCGGCCCAGCTTCATGCCCGGCAGCCGGTTGATGTCCAGGCTCAGCTGCTGCTTTTCATCGTACGTCATTGGCAGAGGTTCATCATCCGAGTCCCAGTCTTTGCTTCTCTTCCACGGCTGCCTGAAATTCAAGACAAAGAAAGAAAGGTTTCTTTAAGGAAGCGACATACTATGAAAATAAGAGTTCTTCAGTAACAGTCACATCCTACCTGGAGCTGGAATTTGTGCTGCTTTTATTTTGCCAGCTGTCCTTTGCTCTTTTCTTCTTTGGTTTAATCACAGGGGCTTCAGTGAGCGCAGCGAGCTGTTCATGAACCGCTTTGAGCTGGGAAGAGTAAACAGACAAGGGCTGGTGTGTTGCCACAGAGTAGCATCAAAATAATAAGTGCCAAGATAAAAAAGCAGCACTAAGAAATCAAATGATAAGTGGGAGCCAGAGAGCTGGAGGCTCAGCAGGAGATTTTATCAGTCGGCAATATCCTATCCAAACAATTCAGAGAGTGCAGTTCAAATCTCATCGCACACCAAATCTCTTTCAAAATGTTGTGCAGTATAAATTATTAGTTGGTCATGTGATCCCACTGTTTATATGCAGTTACATGTTGGAAAGTGAATGTGTGAACCTGAAGCTGTCGGATGTAAAACCAGAACCCTCTCAGTTCACGTGGACACGGGGACAAATGTCTACTGACTTGTGTGTGCTGAGATTAGAAAGCATATAAAAGCTAGATTTTGATATTATTTTACAGCATGCAGAAGGTTTTTACAGGCTGTCTGTAAAGAAAGGCAAAACTTTAATACGTCATTAAACAGGAGGTGGATGAATGACACACAGGATATTGGTTAATAATGTGTTTGAGATCTGTGTAGAAACCCACCTGTTCTGCACCCACCTGTTCTTGCAACTCAGCAAGGCGGGTGGCACACTCCTCTGCTGAGTCGGATTTGTCTAAGTTGGAAGCGCTGCTGGCACTGAAATCTGCGCTTGTAGCGGACACGGCACTCATGAGTGAAAGCAGCTCCACCGGCTCGTCTGGCAGCTTCGCAAACCTCTTCTCAAACACACCCTAAAGCAAACGCATGCACGGCCAAATAAAGGAAACTGAGACTAAACAATTGTTATTACATTAAAAGTCCCCCCCCCCACACACACACACACACACACACTCAAAAATATGTTTCTGTTTCGTGTTCCTACAGCTGAATGTTTGACACTAGAAGGATGTTTCACGTTCATGTGCTGGAAGTGGAAAGTTTCTACGCGAGCCTACAAGCACGATCTGTGACATCCCAAATAGTTTGGAAGCAGCCAATCCTGGTTCAATATTCAACTTATTCAAGTGCGATGTGGAAACCTGAAGGCTCCACTGCACATACACGGACAGTGGACTTTTGAATTAGGAAACACCTGTTGTCCAGCAGTTCAACATATATTTATAGATATATAGATTTCTATACTTATACAAACATGTCTGAAGGGGATCTTTAAGAATCCCAAACACACCTGAAGTTTTTTGGCCTTGGTGACAACATCATGATGTGGAGGGTTGTATTTGTAGCAATTGGAGAAAATTAACCTAACGTCTGCAGCAAAGCCCTGTGCGTCCTGGTACTCTCCTCCCTCCATCTTTTTCTGGAAAATAAAAGTCAAAGTTACAAAGACAAAATCCATCCTGAACATGTGATGAACCGCAGAGAAAAATGCATTTGTATATGCGAGGACACAGTTCATACTTCAACAGTGCTGAGGTCCATGGGGTATTTGATGATGTCGTGGTAGTCGTGTAGCTGCAGAGCTTCGGCGTCGACGGGCTTGTAGAAAGGCCAGGCGTAGGCTGCGTGTTTCTTGGAGAGCATTTCCTTCAGGATGTCGTTGCAGTACTTGAGCTGCTCGCTCTGTTGTCGTGGCAACTCTTGAAAGTCCTGCTTAGAGGGATTGGTAGCTCGGCTCACGCTCCCGCGTCTTCTCTTGCTTTCTGATGAATCAGTCAAACTGGAGCCATCGTCCTTCCGCCTTTTCATCTTCATCGTCACAAAAAGTAAGTAAGTAAGTAAATAAATACCACAAGAAGGCAAATGCTCCTCATGCTCTGTTATTTGAAATTAATGAGACACAAATGGCGACTCACTTTTGTGGCGGTATGTGATGGCGGCATTGAGGACGAGCTGGAGGGCGAGTGCCTGAGGCTCAGCGGAGATGTGGGTGTCGTGGCTGAAGAACATGCGGTCACAGTTTTATTTTACACTAAGTAGTAATCTTATTTCCATGTTCTATGCAAGTTGCATTTGGATTTGGTCTTTTAACAATCTTTGTCTTCCTGTTTTTCTCAGTGGCAGAAATTTGGTTGGAGTGTTCCCTCCAACATGTGCACATAAAGATTAGAGAAATGCCCACAAGTACCACGCTAACAGCCCTAGACATTTCCAAGTGCGTTCTAATTGTAGGTGTAATGAGGAAGAAACCCAAGTTCACTGACTCAAAAGGAAACTAGAGTTTGGAGCGCTGTGTCATTTCAATCAGAAAGAAAAACTGAAGAGTGGCAGAAGGTTAATCAGCTGAGCTGAGTCTGACACTGCAGACTGACATATGCACCTTTTACTCGCTCAATAAAGCATGCTAAAGAGACGGAAAATGAATTTACACCCAGGGGAAAAACAGACAACAGAAAAATGAGTTTTATAACAAAACCAAATGCCTAATTTGATTGTTTGTATCATTCTTCTTTGTACTGCATTTGATTTCAATTGTTTTATACCATTTTAAATGTATTTGTGTGTTTGGAGTTTGTCACACCACAGACAAATGTGTTTTTAAACAGCCAGACAAATTTGAATGATAAGAAAAAATCTGCAAGTATATTCAATTAGATTTCAAAATTGTGAAAAAATAAGCAGTATTTTCTGCTCTGGTACGCTGTGATTATTTTCTAACATCTAGAACGTGTTTAGAAGCAAATCTCTGAATTCCCGTTACACAGACTAAGCTCATTTAGCACTTTTACAAACACCTGTGAACAAGGTGCTCAGCATCCCTCCACAGTATGCACACGCTTCATTCACGTCCCCCCTGTACATGCTACACGAGTATGCTATGCTACGTGCAGTTTACAGAATTCATGTGAATGGATTTCTGAGATTCTAATATCTATTTGGTGTTGGAAACACCTGAAGTGGCCTGAAATAGTGTCACTTGTTCATTACCTGGAGTGCTACTTTGTTTGCCCTTCCCTTTGGCTGCTTGGGGTAAAATCTCCACTTCCCCTTGTGGCATCTGGGCAACTTTTTGCAAGAAAATCTTCTCCACAGCGAGGGCCATCAGCACTATGTCATCTGTAGGCTAGAGGACAGAGGGACATCAGTCAGGGGTTCGGTTGCTGTGAGGTGTACAACTATGAGGTTCCTCACCTTGTTATATATGTAGCAGTTGGTGAACATGGTGTTGAAGTCTTGCATGCATTCACTTGCGCTCCAATAGTAGCTGTTCTCTAGTCGTTTCTTGATGGTTCCCAAGTCCATGGGAGTTGTTATTATCGCATGATAATCCTGATGAAGACAAACTGTCAGAAGAATGCACTCTTTACTGTCCTCTAATCTTTTTGCTGTTGTCCCACGTGTTCGAAAAGCATCTGCCAAAGTTGAACTGATGAGGACAAGTTTATTAGTGCATTTCAACACTTTAACAGGTGTCTCACTTCCAGGATCGTTCCAGCACAGCACATACAATAATAATCCCTATCAGTCATAACAATGTGATCCTCACTCAAGTCAAAAATGCTGAGCTCTGGGAACAAGGCCATATTGTTAAGATGAAGTCACACAGGCCAAGAAACCCAAGCATTCAGACGATGCAACAAAGTAAAAGTAAAGTATTGACAAAGTATCTGTTGGTTTACTGTAGAAGTCCGTGCACACAGTTTTCCTGTGCAATGAGGGTCTATTACAATCATTTGAGGGGTGCTCACTTTCAGGTTTACCACTTTGCAAAGTGTTTTCGATAATCTCGCTAAAATGTTGTTGATCGTCTCTTGTTTCTTACCCGTCTGACTCTGTCACCATGTCCCCAGATCTGATCACATATCTTAACTGATTCAAATGATAGCCAAAACTATGTAAATAACCCTGTTACGTTGTAATAAGCTTCTTTCTACATCCACCCCAACAGAGGCGAATGGAATTTTATTCAAAGTCTACTTCAACAATTATTTTTCATTACAACCACACCAACATCTCATCCCATTCTCAGTTTCTCTGGATAATCCACTCTTTTAATTGGGACTCATTAAGAACTTCAGTAGGTACTAATTAAGAAATAGTGCCAATTTAATTAGTTAATGGAATTACATTCCAGAATTAAAGCACCTGCTTCAAATGATTCTCATAAAATAAGTACTAACTAGCCTCAATAGACATAATAAAAATGCGGTCAAACAGAACCAGAGTTAATTCAACAACTTTTGGGGCTGTTTGTTATTATTCATGTATCTATACATTGTAAATATCGCACAAGATGGAGTTTATTGTCACATTCCGGTGTCTCTGTACTCTGTTGTGGTGTTTAAGTGGGGTGTACATGAGGGGTGAGGAGGCAACCACAACCAAGAGTGAAACCAAACACAGTGATGAACAAGACTTTAGATAACTACATCAACGACTGCAGTGAAAGACTGAGAGAAACGGAGGGAATTTATGCATTTAGAAGCAGTTTTAGTGAAAGAAAATATAAAAAGCAAAGCAGGCGCTTTCCCACAAGGCGAGACAAACAAATATATGACATTTAAGACTGGGCAGTCACACTACTCACTGATAGTCCAAGAGCGACTGCATCAACAGGCTGGTAAAAAGGCCAAGCGAACTGGTGCCGCCACAGGGATTTGATCACTACGTTCTGCATGTACTGCAGCTGGTTGGTCCTCCGGCCCGGCTTGTTGGGGTTGGTCACCTCGGGAGGCGGAGGATTCACAAGCTGGGGGGCGTTCGGGTCAGTGTCTGCTGACATGATGATGGCAGATGGAAGTGACTGGTCTTCGGCAGATTAACACAACCTCTGCTGGTTTCTGTTCTCTTGCGTAAATGCAGCAGCTTTCGTCTTTCAGCTCAACAAAGGCTTTGAAACAGAGTTTGGAGAGGATGACATGTCAGAGATTATACCCACGGTCCAGAGATAAAAGCTTTACAAAATAAGCAGCCTTTACTGACAATGTAGCCTAATGTTGCCTTGATTTACATTTTTGACACAACATTGGTGTGTGTGTGTGTGTGTGTGTGAAAACATAACACTCTATACCAATGTAACCCTTGATATGCAACTAAATGTTTATGGAGAGCTCACTGATGGTTCTTTACAGTTATGATCATCATCATCATCATCATCATCATATGTGCATCTATGATTGATTCACGTGTTTTTGTTTACATTTTGGACAAGTCAGTTTTACTTATTTAATGCCCAAAAAAATTATTGTAGCTTTTCGTATCTTGTGGGGAATTTCTGGACGATGAATACTGGTTGTAATTTGTCTCGTTATACACAGAGCTAGTGGAATAGAAGGCTAAGCTAACAGTATGACATGTAATTATGGGGAGTTTCATTGTTCCTTTGTAAAAGTACAAGTAAATACAAGACATAATGTGGCCAAAAGGAATCAAGATACGGATCTTACTTGAACACAAGAGGGTTTGGACAGAGAAACTATGTAACGTTACCGTCACAAGTAACCGACGTTTCACTAAAGTGTACAGCAACAAATAAAACGACTCGCTTTAATCCTTAAATATTAACTACTTTAGTGGCGATACGTTACCATACATGCTAACTTAACGCTGGGCAGAGGCGAAGAATTAGCGTGTCAGGTTCTTAAACACTTAAAATACATATCGGACCAAACCATCCACAAAGTAATAATGGTAGGTGCCTACTTGGGATTTTGCATACAGTGGTCAGGTACGAGAGTCCTTCTTTGTTTTAAGGTCAAGTTTCAGTACAAAGTTAATTTTCAGAGCCTTGGCGGAGCTAGCTAACTCACAGCTAACATAGCTATCTTATCTTCTAATGACGTCTACGTAAAGTGACACATGTTCTTGTTTCGCATGGGTGACGCGAGAGTCGATGGTAAAGCAACATACAGACTAAGCTAACAGTTATTGTAGTTTTTACTAACTCGTTTAAGAAGGCACGTTGGGACGAGAGTTCAGGAGCTTCTCAACCTCCGAAGAGGCTACTCCCCGCACAGAAACCCAACAGAAAGCCCGTTAACTCCAGAGTGCAGCGGTAACTTTACACCAACTTTGAAAATGAGAACTTTCCGAAACAAACCTGCTGCATGGGATATGCTCTGCTCTCCTTCCTTTTTAGCTTCGTTGGCAGATTGTAAACAAGGAAGACACCCCCACCTACTGTGCTGGAGTGTTTAGCGGCCATAACACCAGCTCCTTACCGGAATGTTAAAATGTATCAATCTGATGAAAAAGATGCAAAAATGCCAAATATTGGCATGTAAAATACACATAACGTGTATGTTATTAAAAACTGGTTTTAAAACATATTTTTATCAGGGAAAGCTGGAAAACTCACTACTAAAATTAGCCAGGGCCAGAGAAAATAATGTTTGCCTTTGACATTGATTGTCCCTCATTGGTTTCCATAGCTTCAGAGGGTAACGCGCATGCGCAAACGAGCACCATCGCACCACATTCCCCGCTTCTCCTCGCAGTCAAACAACCAGGAGCAAGCCAAATGATCTATGCGCTTTCCGTGATCGTCTGAATAAATGTACGTGCATTTCTCCTTCCAATCTTTACGAGGAGTAACAATCGCATCGTGAAGCTGCATTAAATCTCCGTAAGTATCGGCTTCTTCCCGTTTCCTCATTGTTTGAATGGAGGGCCTCTCCGTGGCAGCTCAGCCTATTTGTCAACAGCACCAGTGAATTCAAAGCAGTCGGCTACATGATCGGACTACCATTAGCTCGTATAAAACCAGCAGGTTCAAGATTTAGTGTTTCTCTCTGTTCCCTCAGTCCTGAATGTTAAAATAAATATATGTAGTATGACTTATCTGATTTGAACTTCTCAGTGAAGGCCCTTTGTTTGATGATTCCTTTTCAGATATACAACATTTAAACACCGACCTAGCGTTAACACCTTTAATTATTACCAGTTAGCTTAGCTGACTGTATGAAATGATTCTATTTAGTCATTTTAACCTTAACAAGGCCAGTTTGCGCTAGCTGGCTAACTGCTAGCTGAAATCAGTCATTCCCAGTGGTCGTAAAGCTATGTATTGTATCCCTTATATGAAATAGCTGGTAGTTTACATAACTAGCATAAAAACAGTTTGTCAATTAATTCAGGCATATATTATATATTATAATTTAAATATATGATTTATGTATTCCTTGGAGATGTCAGTGTTAGTTTTATCAGTAAGAAAACCAACCAGTGCAAATAATGATTGCAATCACATAACACATTTATTGCATGCACTAATGTACCACAGTGTGTGTTAAGCTCTATAATGCAAACCTTTTAAGTCTGACACCTTTCTGCTATTAGCCTTTGGAATAATGGTCGACATTACGGTTTGTTTTGCACCGTGTCACATCTAACGTTGTCTGTGAATGTTTTAGCACTTACAAACCTATGCAGAATTTCCTTCTGAACTCATTTAAATATCAGTTTCTTGTCTGTGTCAGGATCGTGCTCAATAGATGCTCATTTCCTCACCATGGCAACAGAAGATAAGAAGCCAGAGACCGACACAAAACCTCCAGTTGTACCATCAGCATCTGCCAGTCAAAGCAAGGTTTGGAGTTCTTTCTTTTCAGTGTTTCTTGCAGCTTGATAAATAAACGTCTGCTCATTTGTCAGGTGGAGATTTTGAAATGTGGTGTTTTGTTGTCTTTTGCAGTCTGCACCTGCCAAGCCAAACTACAGCCTGAAATTCACACTAGCGGGCCACACTAAAGCCGTCTCCTCCGTCAAGTTCAGCCCCAGCGGAGAATGGCTCGCCAGCTCATGTGAGTTCTGTGACTAACAGTTATTTAAATTACCGATTCTTTTTCTTCTTCAAAAAAAGAAAAGATAGTGAGGAAAGAAATGGCATTTACATTTAGAGCTGCAACGATTAGTCGAATGACAGAAAACTAATCGGCAACCATCTGATGACTAACTTAGTTATTTTACAAGCAAAAACGTTAAAAATGTGATCGTTCCAGGTTCTCAAATGTAAAACTATTGTTTTTCTTGGTCTTACATGATAACAAATTGAATATGTTTGGGTTTTGGACTATTGGTCAGACAAACCAAGACATTTGATGAGGTCATCACATATTGTGATGGGTGTTATTCAGTTTTTTATAGCCCAAACACTTAATCGATTAATTAAGAAAAGAACTGGCAAACGAATCGAGAACTAACCTTGTTCAGTTCTTTAGTATGATTGTTTTGTCTGACGTACGTTCCAAAACCTTAAGATATTTCATTTACAACAAAGAAAATCTGGAAGCAGAGAACTTCGATGTTGGCTCAAGAAAAAAACTGAAACTCTGAACCAAACGTGGAAATAGTTGGCAGGTTCATTTTCTGTCATCTAACCGCTCGTCTGTAAATGACATCACAGCAGTGAAGCCAGAATTATGGAGGCTGCAACTCTGAATGCATATTTATTTATTTATTTGTTTGTTTACTTCACAGCTGCCGATAAACTCATCAAAATCTGGGGAGCTTATGACGGCAAGTTTGAGAAAACCATATCCGGACACAAACTTGTGAGTCGAACGGATGTTTACTGCTGCAGCGTTTCTGCTTGTTGATGCAAATGTTTACCTACGTGGAGCAGCCGTGGCATCCTTTAGGAACATATTCAAACTACTTCTTATGTTCCTAATTATTCCATCAATCTTTAGGGTATATCGGATGTGGCGTGGTCCTCTGACTCCAACCTCCTGGTGTCTGCATCAGATGACAAAACCCTGAAGATCTGGGACGTCAGCTCGGTGAGAGAGAGAGAGAGAGAGGGAGGGAGGGAGGGGGGAAGGGTCTGGTCATTCAAAATTATAAAAAGGCTTTTCTCACCTTGTTGCTTAACTGCTGAGAAGTGATGTTGTGCTTTTTGTTACATTTCAACTCATTTGTGTTTTCCTTTTTAACCCAGGGAAAATGCTTAAAAACTCTAAAAGGCCACAGCAACTACGTCTTCTGCTGCAACTTCAACCCCCAGTCCAACCTTATCGTGTCGGGATCGGTGAGTAGCACGACGCGAGCGAGAAAATGGAAAGCGGCTGTAGAGCGCCTGTGTGGTTTAACCTTTGTGGTTTTCGTGCCTCCAGTTTGATGAGAGCGTAAGGATCTGGGACGTGAAGACGGGGAAATGTTTGAAAACGCTGCCGGCTCATTCGGACCCTGTCTCGGCTGTAAGTTCATTTTCTTTCTTTCTTTTCTTGTCACTTTTAACACCAGAGGAGTGGTGCGTGCTTCAGGTGAGCGTGCCAGTAATGTGATGGTCTGTCTCGGTCTGCAGGTTCATTTCAACAGAGACGGCTCCCTGATCGTGTCCAGTAGCTATGACGGCCTTTGGTGAGAACAAACTGCATTATTACCCCTCTTTTTTTCATTGTTACGCTCGCTGGTCAAGTTTAAATACGCACCTTTGGTAACGGCACGTATTTAATATCGGCAGTGGGAAAATGCCAAGCTGTCTGCCTCATTAACAGATTACTACTCAGTCAGTTTAAGACCGAATGACTCTTTATAACTTATTTGTCACAGTATTCATGCAGTTGTGTCCCATTAGTTTCATTTAATAGAGAAAATGACGCCTCGGAGCTGCTTGGAGGATTATTTGGAATAGACAGAGAAGACAAACTTAATATCATCAGTTTATCTCAGTAATACTGCATACTTTCTGATTTAGCCACATTCCACTACACATGTTGCACACTGTCAAAATACTTTAACTTAACTTCCAGAAATGTAGTTAGCCTAACGACGTTTGGGTGTTTGCCTGAGCGTCACGCAGACACACCGAGCGTCTTCTTCTTCCTGCTGATGCGTCACGTTTGTCTTGTTAAAGGATCCGTTTTTGGGTTCGGCAGCTTATTAAAAGTTAGATCAGGATTGTTTACCCTGCTGGTTGTGCGTCCACACAGCAGCTTTGAGGTGTTTGTCTGTTTGTTAGCAGACTGAAGTGACGAGGCACCTTCAGAGCGATGAGTTGTTCCCTTAAAAAAAGGCACTTTTGTTTTTTCTGAAAATCTGCTTTGCTAAAAGTTAAATAACAATTGCATTCATTCCCATGTGTTGTCACATACAGTATCACACTGTAATTACAACTCTATTAACTTGATTACAATGGTAATACAACATGAGTAGGCGTACTGGACTCTGTAGACACAGTTCACTTGTCGTGTTAAAAAAACAAGCCTGTCTGGTTTCCCCCGGCAACAGTCCTCACATGTTCGTTTGTTGTTCACATCTCATCACTACTTTTCTTTTTTAAAGACGGCAAGACCTTTTTTATTTGATTTAGGTTAATTAGACCCAGGGTTTATACAAAGTCTTTGAAAGTTTGGAAAATGTTTAATTTGAACTGTTATGTTTTCAAGGTTAGGGAAATATACATAGGAAAGTTATTTTGTTGTGTTCACTCATTGAACTCATAGATAAATCCTTTATCTAGCTTTAAATTATCATCAAAACAGTTCACGTTAATATGAACATATGAAATATATTTATATATTTTATATATATAAATATATATTTATAGTAATAATTTAGATGTGATGATAAAGGGGCAGAGAGTTTGGAATTATTTTGGTTTGTCTACCTTGAAAGTGCTTTAAAAGGGCTGGAATTGTTCTCTGATACCTAACAGTGATGCATCTGATTCTGCAGTCCCATTCTGTTTATCCTTTGTGTTACCTAACAATGAACTGTCTTAAGAACCCTTGTTTTTTTACATTCTCAGCCGAATCTGGGACACGGCATCGGGCCAGTGTTTAAAGACACTTATAGGTATGACACCCCCTCATTTTCACCCTCACTTTCGTTAGTTTATTACAGAAAGAAGTGGCGGAATTGTTTAGCGTGTGTTGATTAGTGACAATCAATACTGTGTGTGTGTGTGTGTGTGTGTGTGTGTGTGTGTGTGTGTGTGTGTGTGTGTGTGTGTGTGTGTGTGTGTGTGTGTGTGTGTGTGTGTGTGTGTGTGTGTGTGTGTGTGTGTGTG
>JAVQJD010102420.1:0-25440 GCA_036023655.1 Nannoperca australis | reverse complement strand
AATTTTGACGCTTTTGAAATTGTGCACGAGTTTATGTTGTTGTATGTTGTATTTCAGCCTGTGTGTGCACGTGTGTGTGTGTGTGTGTGTGTGTGTGTGTGTGTGTGTGTGTGTGTGTGTGTGTGTGTGTGTGTGTGTGTGTGTGTCACTGTTGTCCTGCAGTCTGTGTAATTGCCCGGCTGGGAAACCCTTGACTTCCTGACATTTGAGCCCACAGCAATCTCTCTCTCTCTCTCTCTCTCTCTCTCTCTCTCTCTCTCTCTCTCTCTCTCTCTCTCTCTCTCTCTCTGTCTCTGAAAGAAAATGAGTGAGAGAGAGAGATAGAAAGACTGAAAGAAATGTGGATGAGAAGGAGAAAGAAAGATAGAAGAAAGGAAGGACAAAGTGTTCCCTGTGCTCTGTTATGAATCCCAGGGTTCTGGGCGATTCTCCCAGGATTGGGGGTCAACCAAGTGCCAGAACCGAGAGCCAGTGATCCACAGCACAGCACTGAACAACAATGAAACTTAAAACACACACTGCCAGAGCACATGAGGTCCAAAGAGCAAGAAATGCAGGTAAGATTCCTAAACTTCTAAAATGTTCCTGCAGAGGAAAAGCAATATTTAGCATTGGAAATCATTTCAATACAGACACATTGCTGTTTACTGCTGAAGTAAAAACCGAATTGTGTCAACAAGCATATTCTCAGACTTTCACATTACATAGCCAGCAGCATCTTATTTCTCATTTAAGGGAGGACAGGAATCCAGAAGAGTCCAAACACCTTGTCGCATACTGCACAGGGCCCCTCTCACTGGGAAAACTGCCTGTCCAAACCGTGGAATCAGTCCTACTGTATCTGAACTTCACCTATCTCCCGGTGCTCAGCTTCCTCGTCTATCTTCATTTGTCACTCTCTTAAATTTTGTCCTAAGGTCATAGTCTAACCCAAAAACTACATGTATGTTTACATTCAAGGGACAAAAGTAACAGTAACAGTCATTTTGACACAAGCAAAGGACGTTATTATAGAGTCTACATAGGGAGGATGGGTTGACAACGCATCACACTTTTATGATCACAATTGTTCCCTGACCTTGACCAAATGTTTATTATTGTAACCTTGACGACAAAGGGTGGTTACTGAGTCTGTTTCCATTACATTTTCCTGTATTTCGCTTTTACTGATATTCCTACTTTTCCACCTCAGTCAAGCCAAACTTTTTTTTCAAATTCTCTGTATTTCCATTCAGGTTTGTTTTTATACTCATACTGAAAATGTGTATAAAAACAGGTGGATGGGAATGTAGTTAGAGTCTGTTGTTCTCTCTTCTACTATTCTCTTCAAACCCTCCTTCCTTTCTATTCTGTCCATTAAATTTCTTCTTCAAGAATTATATATTTGATTTAATTATAGACTCTTTTAAAACTCAATATTTCCATTTGAACACTGCTCTTGTTTTCAAACTATAAATGAACAAAAGATGCAGGAAACGAGAAGTTTGGGCACATGATGACTGTGTTTGTCAAAGCAGATGCAATGCAGATGCAATGAAGACAAAATATGTCTAGAACATTGTCTTTTGACACTTTATTAAGCTAAGATGAAATAAAGGATACAATAAAATAATATAGGGAACTGTATATTGAGCTAGTATATTCCTTATTTCATTTGCCCAGTGTACAACATCCCCCTAGTTAGATATTGGCAGAGAGAATGGCATCATAACAATTTTAAGGCCTTCAATTTTGATTTAGATTAATTTCATACCCTTTGCCTTCTTTTCTCTCTCAATCATGTCTTTATTTAATCCCATCCTCTTCGCCATTTAACTTATTTCGGCCGCAGGAATGCTGACAGGGCATTAGTGACCTGATGGTGTAACATGATCCTTCCTGAGGACTTTCACTGCCAGTGCTCTTTCCTAGAGGCTTTCTTTTCCATCCATCTCATTTTCTCACCTGCACCAGTTTCTGGTGTCACTGACACTCATACGCTCACTCAAGAAAGTGAAAAGTAGAAGGGAATAAAAGATCTCTCTTTAGCATGGGTCAGTTCCCGACCGCACTCAGTTCTCCCATCAACCAGTTAACAGTATCAGCAGCATGCACCTTGACATAGAAACATTTTAGTTTGCAACTTTGCAATTTATCTGTCACATTCAAAAAGTACAAAGTAAAAACTGCTGGAAGGTTTTTTTGATTTTGGAATTTTATGAAGACAAAGAAAACATGAACAACCATCATTTCAATGCTCCTATGACCTACTCACTTTCAGTAATTTTATCTGAAGGACACATTATTTTCTAAATAATATAATCACCAGCAGTTACAAGTATTCAGCTACTATGCAGCTATGTCCAGAGACACAAAGTCTACCACAGTGACCTTCTAGATAACACAACCAAGACTACCATTATAACCAGTTTAAATGGGAAATGACCTTGTTCTCACAGTTTAACAACAAATTGAGAAAGTACTAATCCAGGACACTCTCTAACACACACGTAAAACTACTCCCACACAATAATAGGCAAGGCAAGGCTTGATTTATATAGTACATTGCCTAAATAAAATGACAGACATTATAAAATGTTAAAATGAAGTAAAATTGTAAAATGAAATGAAATCTTTAAATGAAATAGATGCATAAAATGAAAATTACATAAAATTACATAAAATACAGTTACAGTGCAGTAAAAGATGTAAGTTGCTAATGCAACAGTTCCTTTGGCTCTCGTTAGAAGTCTGGCAGCAGTGAATGAGCTGAAATATAATGTAATGTTTTAGTTTGAGATGCTAAAATGCAGATTTCGTTACTGCCTTGATGTGGCTGCTGACGCTCAGATCTGAGTCTCTTAAAACACCAAGATGTCTTACTTAGGTATTCGTCTTTCTAGCCCTGCAATCAAGCTGAGCAATAACTTTCATTCTTTCCTCCTTGTTGCCAAATACAATGATTGTCTTTATTTAATTGAAGGGCATTCAATTGCATCCAGATGTTTACTTGATCTAAGAATTAACAGAGTGAGTCTAAGGGACCAAGGTCACTTGGTGAAAGAGCTAAGTAAATCTGAGTGCCGTCTGTGTTGTCTTTCTCTAATAGGCAATTCAACAGCAAACATCCATCCCGAAGTAACACAAAACTCATACAACACCTCCTATAAATCACTCATGAGGTGTTATCACCTAATGTTACATTGTCATGGAAATACAATGTAGTCAGCACCTTAACAAACACCATTTCTCCAGCAGCCAATACAGAGCTCTAAGACATCAAGCCGTGCTTGACATATGCAGCTAACGTTGTATTGAGACAGATTCTAAGTCATCTGTCTCGACTGGAAAGCACTTTGGGTCAACTCCTGGCGCTTTTAAAAATGACTTGTGACTTGACTAGAGGCATCAGTATTGACACTATTTCATAACCACTTAAAAACTCCTTGTTGGTTTAAAGTTTGTGTATGTATACACATATCTACCCTGCATACCACACACACACACACACAGATACACACTGCTGTTATGACACAACGGACAGATAAGTCTGGCGCTTACAGACCAAATACACTTACACTGCACCGTGGGAAACATGATTGGGTGTGTGTGTGTGTGTGTGAAAACCCAAGCCTTTGTTGCTTTATGTTCTGCTGTCCAACCAAATTGTCTTTGTGTGTGTGTTTTTTTATTATACATACTCATATACTTCCAATCTTTTTTGTCTTTATGCTTCATTTCTTTTTACCACTGAAATATGTGCCCATTTACTTCAATACAAGAACACAAACAAGCACATGGATCTGTGTGAGTGTGTGTTTCAGTGTTACTCAAGGACACTCAAATGCTGATAAGTGGCAAGACACAACAGCCCCACACCTACAAAACCTTGAGAGCAGTCAGCCAAAGTGTCTCGTCTCGCATGCTAACAGATAAACACACACTCACGTGTACACGTACACACACACACACTAGGAATTAGACACTTATGTTTGAAAAATAGACTGCGTTTGGAAATGGTAGACAAACACAATTTGACACCCACAGGATTGGACAGCAGTTTATGGAAAACACATGGGCGCACACATATATCTAGTGGTTAAAACTGACTCAATACAATGTATAAACACACACAAAAGGTGCCACTCTGCTCTCTCCCTCTGCTTTTATGCACTTTTTTTTTTTATCCTGTTCCTCTACCTCATCCTCTTCTTCTTCTCTCTCTTGTCCTTGGCTTTTATCTGTCCCTCTCTGCTCTGTCTTTTCTCATTTCACTTTCTCCTTCATTTTCTCTATCTGTCCTGCTCAAGGGCATAACCACATATATATTTTTAAAGAAAATAAGTAAAATATGTCCTCCTTTGGTGAACCTGTCAGCAGATCTGTCTCATGTTATTTCCTATTTATTTTTTAATGTATTTCCATTTGTTAAGGAAAACATAAGTGTGTGATTTTTGTTTCAGAATTGGAAATCGATTGCGGTGAAGGTATGTGGATTCCCCCAGTTGGTCCCCCCCAATGTGTGACTAAAGATTTTGTCCTTGTTCCTGCCCTTGGCTCACGTCCCTCATCCCTCGTCTGTTCCTATTATCATCTGTGGCTTTTTTATATGTCTGCCTTCCCTACTTTATCTCCATATACAACCTCCATGTACACTGAGAGTGCACTGTGTGCTGATTTATTATAGGTACAAAAGGTGTGTATTTGTATGTGTGTTTGTGCACACGTGGAATTTAAAACAAGACTAGGTCAAAGCGTAATATATGTCTGGACCATGTATTGTCAGTGTGCAATTGTGGCCAAATTGTTACACGGATAGTCAGTGGTAGTGTCAATAATGTGAATTCATATATATATATATATATAAAGGCCTGTCTCTAATATAAGCCTGCTTCAAATAAAGGCCTTCTGCTGTTAAGGTAAATAAAAGCCCTGGCTCATTGTACTGAAACATGGCTGCACCTGTTCCGATGTATACTACTGGCAATGGATCTAAACTCTTGTAGATTTGCTTGCAGACACTGTAATACGGAAAAACACTTACATTTTAACTGGGTACATGACTTTTGATTACACTACTGCCATTTAGATTGTCCTTTGCATCTGCCTTTTCAAAGATCAGCCTACATGACTGTAGTTGTTGCAACAGAGAGAGAGAGAGAGAGAGAGAGAGAGAGAGAGAGGTTGAAGCACTGAGCAATTCACGCTACTGACTGACAGACTGAATAAAACCAGATTGTTTGTTATAATATTCTGTGAAGCACTTATTTTCCTTTGGAGAGTTGGACAAAATGGTCTAATAAATAAATTTAGAAGTCTTTAGTCTGTAGATATTAGTATCCAAGACCAGCAGGATATTATGATCTTAACGTGCCATAGATCTGGAATGAGCAGCTGTCAATTAGTGGAAATGCTGTAAAAGACCCCTGAGGTCATATATGAAGACTGTCTACGCCTCGCTTTAAAAGTCCCCCTCTTGATAAAGTAATTGCGGATTGTTCGCTCCTATTCATTTTAAAAGACCACCGGCCAATGGGCAAACTCCAACACTCAATGGTATAAGTTCATCACAGTTTAATGTGTAACTGTTTTACCACTTAGTAAAGATAAATACAAGAACAGGAATAAAGCTACCTTTGATTTTGCTTGCAATCTTTCATTTTGATGCACTTTAATGTGGCACTAGATTTCATTTATATTTTGCTGCAAGAAGGAGGACTTGCATGATAGATGTGTCTTAACACAAAACACTAAAGACAAAGGGGGGAAATCCGTGAGCAGCTGGAAGGAGGGCTTGAATGGGAGTGCTGGAGGGTGAGGAGGAAGGTAAATGCCGGGTGGGAGGGTGAGGGGATAGAGGCAAAGGTAGGATGAATGGGGTTTTATGGAAGATGGGGGAACTTGAATGTGTGCAGAGGGGATAAGAAACTGACCTAAAGGGGAGAGAATGGGTGCCAGACGGATCGGATGAGAGATTGAGACAGAAGAAGAGATGGAGAGCAGAGAGACAGATAGATATCACCATTGTTCTAGACTGTGAACTTGTGCCAGACATGATTAAAGACTTGGCCAAAAAACCCTTAAGCATGGGTAAAACGCTTTGCTGAAGTCTGCGCGCAAAGGGATGAGTGGGCGGGTTAGTAGGATCAAAACTGAAAAAGAGGAGAGGAGAGGGTGAGGAGGAGGGAGGGGTGAGGAAGACAAGGAGGAAGGTGAGGATCCCCCTTAGGAGGCTAAATAGGCTTATGTGAGGGCCCTGAAGAGACAGAAGAAAGTCATTTATTTCTGTTTAAATGCACACACATAGACACACACAGAACCAGTGGCATGCTGGCCAGTGTCCCAGACATCTTCCATGAGTATATGTACACACTGGCACACTGAGACAAAGGCATGGATCTGCAGACACACTTCTGTAAACACAGAAATGCTGATACAGAGAGACAGTGGAGAAATAGAATTTTAATCAATGGCAGAATAATGGCATAACAAGCAGATCAACTGGACGAGGTTGGAATGCATGTATGCATGTAACCACAAGAAAACCACAACAAATAAGTTCTGCACACAATTAACAATAAGGTGAGTCAACTTTTGGAAGGTTACACTTCAGTTAATCCTTGTGCTACCTTGCCGGGTCATATTGACCCAGTGGCCCATTGTCTTGACCCAGTGTCTTCTCCACAGGGTAGCACAAGGGTTAAGGAAAAGCTTTCGGAGTAGCCTACAGGTTATCAGGATTGAACATAATGTGTGTTTGTTCATGGAAAGTATCTTCTCTTCCATTTATTACTTTTAAGACTGCTACACATGCATCTGATGTCATGCAACAAAGGTTTTGAGCCAACAACCAAACAACAACCAAAAACCAGAGCAAACTGTACATTATGGGGTAACTTGGTGTATTTATTTCTGTTTTTCTTTATTGTAAAAAGATTACAGTCTCAAAGCTTAAGATTTTATTTCATTTTCTGTCATGTTTTAAAGGGTTTCTTTGACAAACCATCCTACCTAGTTTCCTCATCAGCACACCTGAGGCAAGACGTTAGACAGAGCTACTGTTAAATGGTTCAGTCTGTCATAAACTGGCACCTGCAGAAATTTTAGGGAGACGAAAGAGAAAAAACAAAGGAGATAGATGCAGGTGCAGCCAGTAAGAGCAGGTTTTAACGATATGTCTTGAAACCGGGAAATCCCACAAATTACCACCAACTGTGGCAGCTTCTCATGTGCATTTCTCATGGACCACTCAACACTGTAGTGCTGAACCCAAAGGTGAAGTGCTCATGAGTCCCTTTTAATGAAAGCCACATGTTAACTGAAAAGTGAACTGAAGTCACAATTAAAACAAAACCCAATAAAAGGGCAATAAGTCAAAACTATTTTTCAACTCTAGGCATTAGCTTTCATTTTCATTTCAAAGTGAAATTTCTTTTCTTTTTCATTTAGAAGCTGTAATGGTTTAAAGAAATGTTGGGAGCATGCTAAAATGCTAACATGCAAACATATGTCATGTACATACTAAACATAAGCATGTTACTGGTACTTAGAATAGTGGTCAACATCTTGCTAACATTTTCACTGCAGACATACCATGCTAATGTTGCTATGTTAGCATGCTAATATTTAGCACAAAGCACAGCAGAGCCTTGAGGCAGGCGTAGCCTATACTCAAAAAGCCACAGAAGGCAAGTGTTTACAGCTGCTCTAAACGGTCAAATTCAATAGGGGGGGCTGAAATGCCCGTTGCTATAGAGAGGAGCAAGATGCAATAACCATTTATATATTGGGGTGCTTCTCCTGTAAGATATTTATAGTGTTAGACTCATTTGTACATACCACCTGACTTGAGTGTGTAAAGAATTATAAATGATAACTAGAGAGAGAAGTTTAAATCTTTGTCACCTCTGCACACCCAGCAAATTGCTTGATTTATTCTCGTAAATTTGGCATGAACAGCAGTTTCGGAAAGTTACAACACTGTTGTCATGCTAGTAGGGCTACAGATTTTGCTCAATGACTATTTAGAGGCATAAATAATTTTGACAGCTGGATGGAAACAGATGTTTCAATAAGAAAACGTTTTAGTTAATTGGCAGATGTACAACAAAATAATGGAAATGTTTCCATCACAGAGACAAGGAAACACCAACATATTTTTTTTCAAACATATAGGCATATAGGCTGCAAAGAGTCCCAAAAAAAACTAGAGTGAGTGATTTTTTATGTAGAGAATGCTATTTATTAGCTGATCTTTAGGTGGTCCATCATGGATTATATAAGAAAAGGAGAGGCAGATCAGTATCAGCAATGGCTATGACACTCATTCACACACACCTTTTCTTATTTCTTCTTCTGTCTCTTTCTGTCTCTCGTGCAAAAACAAACAAAATTGTATTTACCATCTAAAAAGGTAAAAATGATAGAAAGATAGATCAAGAACAGAAAGCAATGAAGATGAGTGAACTTTAAGAATGACAGAAAGATCTTGTGTTGTCGTGTCACGTGCAGTAGTGAGCTCACCCTTTTATTGAACTAGACCGGCCCTACTGACACTGATGTCATCCGGTGGTACACAATAGGGCCGACAATGACAAACTAACACCACTGACCAAGTAACAGATGACAAAGTAACACTCAAGACTAATTAAACGGGCGAAGGAGGAAGTCATCATTTTAAACCTGTAATTTTGGACAGCACAGCCTGTATTTATGTAGTTTCCCAAAGCTACAACGCAAGAGAGACTTTTTTTCACCTCAACAGCAGTGCTGAACATGTATGACAAAATGCAATAAATATCTCAAACAATAATACAGACAGCACGTGTCAAGGAGGTCTGGAGCACTTATTAGTCAGAGCCACCCACTTCATTCTTGACCCATGAGACTCTGCCATTTCTGTGGCGTGTCCTCAGAAAATGAAGGGAACAATGATTCATTGAAAGAAATCATGCGTCTTTCTGTTTTTGCTATCACTGCAACTCATTTCACACTTTTTTATATTCCAATTTATATCCCTTCATCTCTATAATTCTCTCAAGTTTGCTCTTTTCTTGCCGGCAAACTGTCGGTGGGGAGAGAGCTGTGTGTGTGTGTGTGTGTGTGTGTGTGTATGTGTCCTTGTGCACGTGTGTCATATTATGGTCCCCACATAAAGGCAAAAGCAGCTTTCAATTCTAAAACACAATTCCAGATTTGTAACTGCCTAACAAGTCCCCATAACAATCATTTCCTTTTGGAGTTTGACAGGCCTGAACATTTGATCCCAGCCCAACCAGAGCACCAACACCTCTTGTGTGAGCCCATGTGGCAGCCTACTGCTTTTAATGAGCCCTAATGTCATACTAATTTTGGTATTCTCAACATGGTAAGTTCATCAAGTTAGCGTGTAGCCCACCTGCAGTGTCCATCTGCACAGGAACTGATGGAGAGCTGCAGGAAGTAAGAAATAGTCACACAGTTTTTGCCTCATTTTTCATCCAGCTGAAATGTCATTTAGTCCGGCAACAAAAAAGAGAGTTTCTTTAAAGGCTAATTTCGACAAAGGTTTATATTTGTAATTGGGTCTTTTTTCAAGTTTTTATTGCCATGTTAATTGCTGAGATCTGGAAATTTGGTGACAGGACAACTAAAGATTGCAACATGGCAGGAATATGAGCAGTCTAACAATCAGGTTGTAAACAAACCCCAGGATCAGTCCAGTTTATCTAAACATCTTCACTGCAGGTGAACTTGAAAGCGAGTGCATCGGAAATACCGGTTATTGGCTATAAAGCTGTGTGAGCACGCAACTAAGGTAAATTTTTCGAAGGTTACAGTTTAACCAAGATGTCTGTTTGCTAAATTGATTGTACACTTACTCACAGCTGTGTGGCTACCAACATCCAATCATATTCATGCAGGCGTACAGCAGTCACTTATCACTTTCTGGGGATTACGCTCATGCCAACCCAACACCCCAATCTCCTTCTTATGAGGTATTTCCGGTTGTAAATTTCACTAAGATTTATGTTCAAGTATGTTGATTAGGGGGACTCAAATCTGCTTTGATATCAAGGGGAAACCACCTTGCCTTAATGGCAAAGGTGAAAAATGCCTTTAGGTGAAGGTCTTCTAATAATTGTGGGGGAAAAAATGTAGTACAAAGGTAATTGTACAACTTGCGTGTCTTTTTAAAGTTATTGTTCATTGGGGATAGTAGGGTAGGATGTGTTTGCCTTGAATGAAAGGCATTAAAGGCACCTTCAGTTGTGGAAACTGCCAGATCGTTAACACACCTCACCTCCACTTGTCCAAATTTAGATTCCCTGGCTCCAGTAATTGACCATAATATATAGACTTCTTCTTTTTTGCTCTCTGTCTTTCAAAATCTACTATGTAATTCTACTGTATGTCTCTCCTCCATCTATACTACCCTTTAACACCCTTTTTACATTCACTCCTGCTTCCCTCATTGTTTCTCTCATCTGGTCCTGCACTTTTCTGTCAATGCCTCCATCTGTTCCACCTCACCTCCTCTAGCAGGTGAGTATGTCTGCGACCCCATATCATAATAAACTCTGTGTCTGTCAGATCATTCTTCACACCCACAGTCTTCTCCCCTCATCATATATCCTAACATTAGCCTGTCCATCTTCAACTCCTACTGTTATTTAGATTTAGATTTAGATTTGCTTAGTTTCCTTTCTTCTGTTAAACTACTAACCCTGTCTTTCTCACTTATTGCACCCTTTTTTTTTTACCATATGCCATGCCCCTCTCTTGCTTTCATTCTTTCCTTCGATTACCCAGCATGCTATTTTTTCTTTTTCTTTCTTTTTCTTTGATCTGTACTTCCTAATCCCTTCCAGAGGGGATCTGTTCGTGGGTTTACACTGTTGGAGTTCTGGGAATGATATCCAAAGCCTCGCACATCACTCTGACTCATCCATTTTCATCCTTATTGCAGCATTGGTTTAAAACACTGAATTTATTAGATTTAGAAATGATCAAATATACACTAACATTTGATTGAAATTCTCAAGGACAAGTTTTGGACTAGTGTAGTTCAGCAGGTAAAGCACGGCGGAGAAGTCTGTATGTTTGATGAGTACTACAGTTTTATGGCCAAATGGAGAGTGTAGTGTGTGAAGTGGTATTTTTGTTTTCAAGGAATGATTTAGAGATTAGTTGCAATGCAATTTCATGTTAACCCGCAAAAGCCACCTGTCTCTCTTGTTCGTTGGGGGCTCTTGTATTTCATTTAGTTTCGTTGTGTTTAGTTTTGTTCTTGTTAGTGATTTTTTTAATTCAACACTGAAAATGAGGATCCCTCCACATAATAAAACAACAATTATGATGCTCCTGAACCACTTACTTAGTATATTGTTTACAGCTGTCATAGTATCCAACACCTACCAGCTCCATGTTGATTAGACACCATGAGGGTTATCTATTTTAAGTTGTATTTTATAAATTACTTGTGCAAATCATTCCAGATGCAGCCACATTTAGAAAAAACAATTTTCTAATTTTTAGTATAGCTGATGCCCTTCAGAATATATACAACAAGCTCTGTATTGTGAATCACTGTGTCTCAGTTGCCGTGTTCCATATTGTGGGCAGTGTTGCTATCTTTAGCCGGTCCTGTTCTGGATAGATTTCCGCAACCTTTGCCTGTTCCACCCTACCGGATCGTTTCCTGGTCTCTTCCCATCAGGCCAGCCTCTTTGTCTTTGCCACTATTTTCGAAGGATATGAGCTCTTCTCTAGAAACTACTCACTCAGCAATCTCTGCCTCACCCTTGTTTCACCCCATCTCACCCAGCAGCGGAAAGAAACCAATTACAGCAACTCTAGTTGTGGATATTTTGGGGCATAGTTACACTTTTTTGTTATTGTTTATTTTATTTTATTTTTATTTTATTTTTATTTTTTTTGCACTTAAAATATTTAAATATTCATATTTCTGTTGCTTTGACAGTAAAAGTTTCAGTTCTAATCCCTGAGTAATTTCACTACTGTCCTCCACATTGTGCTTCTATCTGGATCTTCTACATGGATTTTAGGTTATCAAAAAGACTGTCACTTAGTCCTGCAGATGTGTACAAGTGTCAATGCTAATGAAGAAATTATACAAATCAGTATATACATTTTTGTGGCAAAAACTGAAAGAAAAGTGATTCTCTTTGTTGAAATTTAAAGAACATATTCAGCGATGCTCAACTTCAAGTGTTTATCATAATCCAGATAAAGCAGAAATCCATTTGAACAGTATTGTAAGGCTTAACAGAGTGTAACATGTGCTATAAATCTGCACATACAGGAAATCATCCTACTGTAGCTACCTGTCTCCCACTGACACTGACAAATGTACAGGAAATACATTCAGTTCAGATGACCTTGTAGAATACCGGACACTGTGAGATGACCGTAACTCCCTACCTAATCTGTTGCAGAATGCTGCTGTTACACGCTTAAGTTGTTTTGTGTTGGAGATTTAGAATTTGTCCACAGTCAGCAGCTTCAACTAAATCTCCTATTTGTCATTCACGTTGTACTTTTCACCAAGTTTTCCAAGAAAACACAGCATAAATCTAGTTTTAATGCGCCATTATCTTTCTTACTGCAAACCATTACCTTCAGTTTGGTCAGAATTACGTGACATTTAAAGTAATTGATATCTACAATACTGCAGATAGATATACAAATGTATACAGTAGTAGCACATAGGATAATTAATTTTGCATACAGCAACACAAAGCAGTACATTTTTGCAATCAACTCATTATATTCCTACTACTTGTAAAATAAACTATTCCTATAATTACTCAAAACAGAGTAAAAGCGCAGTAGTAGTTTAGCAAACAAGGTATATCAAGTTTCATGACACAAGATGTCATCCATCAAAACCACCAGTAGCATCCAGTAGTTTTAAGTTATGGTACTGTCTCTGATATATGGGGAGAGGTGAGAAATGTCATCGAAATCCTTATTACCATGATTCAGATATTACTTCAGTACAGACATGTTTAAAATATATTGTAAGACAGAAAGTCACAAGTGAGTAAAAAAATAGTACTTCATCTGATCCTGATTCTAATCATAAAACATAACTTACTACCCTTTAAAGATAAGAGATTATTAGTCCCTCAATGGGGAAATTGCAGAAGTGAGGGAAAGTAAAATTTTCATTTTTAAGAATGGCTTCAGTGCGCATATACATGCAGGTAAACACGTAAACACACACACAAACACACACACCTATAAAATCTCTTTATGTTTCCTAGCAGAGCTTTCCCCTCCATTTCCCTACAACCTGCTAATTAATGATACACCACCTGCAACACAATTTGCCACTCACACCTTCTATCACAGGTGATTGGCCATATCACGGAGTTTAGAGAGCCCTGCGCCCTATGCGTCTGGCAGATGGCCACTGAGGAGACACTGCTGATAAACAAATGACTTAACGCATCAATCTAAAGTGACATGCTTTCATTTAAATAAAAAACATATAATTTAAGTCCCATATCTGCATATTTTGAACAGATGGCCGTCTGCTCCATCCATTAAAAAAACAGCAAAAAAATCACCAGCCTTCTCTCTCTTCATTTCAGTTGTAACAATAAGCTCCGAGCACTGAACTTTATTTACTCAGAAAACAAAGATGATGATTTTTTTCAAAACTGAACCAAAAAAGGTCTTGATATTAGAAAGTCTTTTAAACACATTGCTGCATGTGGTGTTTTTATGACCATTTGCACACAGACCTGAGTGTACACATGCATGCAGACAGACTCATGCATATTATGACATGCATATTATAATATTTTATGCAAGGATAATTCATTCATGCATACATCCATGCATGCATTCAGAGAACTGAACAAAGACCTTTGGCAAACCTGCCATTTAGCCAAATAAGCTATGTCAGGAAATCACCCGTCTAGACTTCAGTGTGTATGTGTGTGTGTGTGTGTGTGTGTGTGTGTGTGTGTGTGTGTGTGTGTGTGTGTGTCCATTTTTCAACCCTTAATCCCTTTCTCTCCTGCCATGAGGGTGACTTCTTCACTATATCGCCCTCAGTCCATTTCCCAATTTATTCTTTTCTCCTAGATCACTTGTTCAGTATACCTCTAACCTTACTTTTCCTCCTTTGCATTTCACATCGGTCTATCCTCCAGATGTACTGATTAGCGTTCTTGGAAAATCAAATTTTCATTTCATTTCTACGTTCAATTCTATCTATTATTCAGACTGAAACCTAAAAATTTTCTGTGATTTTCCAACCTCGTCCACATCCAAGGCCACTGCTATATGTGTGTTGCATGTAGAGCAGATATAAATTAGTGACTACATTACATTAATGCACGGGAGACATTAATACATGTTTGACTATGCATGTTTTTAATCATTTAATAAATTCATCTTTTTAAAGTTCTGTTTTCACTGTCACTTCTGTGTAACGGCAGAAGAGTTAAGACAAAATTAGAATATTATATTAAAATGGTATGATCCTCAACTGAAACATTCTTTTTGCTTTTTGCCCTGGTTCTTAAATGTTTCAGAGCAGTTATAATGTGGAGGTAAAGACAAGCGCTATCTTTCCCTCTTTCCCTACATCCTGTTCTCTCGTGCTATCCACCTGAAACAGAGAGATGTTATTGCTGCGAGAGCACTAATACAGAGACATACACATGCACGAGCAGTGTACAACGCACACACACACACACACATGCATATGTCATTCAGTGTTAACTACCCATCGCAGTCTGAGAGAAATGATCGGTGCAGGTGCAGACCCCCTGATCACACACACATTGTTGTGTCTGAAGCAGAGAAAGTACTAAATGTCGCGTTGTCTTTGAGTAGAATCTGCTAATGCATAGTTAAGTGATTGATGATCCTCTCTCCAAGTGATTTTGTCTTTCTCCATCGATCCAACAGACTATTATTTTAACATTCTGGGGGTAGACTTGTTTGCTGTAGTACCAGTAGTTAGATAGGAGGGTTTATCAGTTTCATCTCTGTGTGTTGGTCTGAGGCATGTTAGCTTGGAGGCAGGATGGTACTCCCACTAACTAACTAACTAACTAACTAACTAACTAACCAAGTGTTTTAGATTCCAAATTGTGTGTTCTTACCTGGGTTGCTAAGGTTTGCAACTGTGTTTTCAGTGTACCCACCGTACACCAGGGAACAGGAATGGAAGATGGTGTTATAATTGAGCAAATACCTAGCTGGAAAACTATGTTGTCAATCCTGACGGTCCTAAACAGAATTATGATTCATTAGATTATTTTTGTTTTGTTTGCTAGATTTAGCACTTCGACTAAATATATCACTGCTGTCTGACCCCAAGTTCCTGCTCTCACCCCTAAAACACACACCTCCTTCCTCTTCTTTATCACACACTGTTTTCCTCTCCTGCCGCTGCTTTCACCTCTCCACTCTCTCTTTTCTGGTTCGCTATTCACCGGCTGTTCTGCTTTGCTTCATTTCATTTCCAAACAAATGCCAGTCGTTCTCTTCTTTCTCTTTCTTGACGTTTAAAAAGAAACCTTTTTGTGTGTGTGGGGAAGGGGGAGCAGTGAACCACGAACAACTCACAATATCTCAAATTAGTGAAAGGTACACCTGCTTGCATTCATGTGTGTAAAATAAAAAACAGATAACAAACTACCTTTTATTATAGTGTGTTTTTATAGTAACTGCTTTGTTACAGTGTTGAGATTTCCTTTATGAAGATATTTAAAGCACAAACGTCCCCTGTTACAATAAAGTGTATCGTTGTGAGGACAAGGTTTCTGCAGAGAAGGGATGCAAGCTGATAATTCAATAAGTATTCCCAAATACCTTTCTTCTCACAAAATATCTCTGCCTGAACGCCGTCTTCTGGCAACCCCCTAACAACTTAAGCTGAAATAGGAGAGATTCCCTAAGCTAAGAAAGTTGATCAAACAAACATACATCAAGTCCAAAAAGTAGGACCAAACTTAGGAGTTTGTTCAGTTAGGAGTCATTTCCTCCTCCGACACACACATAGACCAGGTCTATGAAGATAGGGAAAGGAGATATCAAAAGGCAATACTCATTTCATCACTGCATTTAAAAAGTGTGAGTCATTCACCCAGCGACCATCTTTTTTCACGCACCGTGTGGCAAGTTGAGTTGGTAAAAATGCATCCTCCCTATGAGTTTAAATATAGGTCAATATGGCTTTAAGCAGAGTCAGCGCTCAGGCTCTTCCAGCAGAGTCAGCGCCCTCTCCCTCACACACACACCACTGTACTTGGGGACGGAGTGGACAGGCCCTCCAGTGTAAACGAGTGTCAGGAAGCACTTTACATCAAGATTCATGCCAAGTTGTTTTTCCTCCTATATTTCTCTCTGACTTTGACAACTTACCACATGCAGGAGCCTGCTGGCCAGACAAGATGCAGCGCAGAGGGATTTGATTTCAACTAATTCATACCTACAGTGCAGCATCTCCAGATAGAAAGTATTTACCAACCAATTAATCCGACGGCTTTAAGTCAAACAGAGGCAGCTGGAGTTGCCTCAGTCAAGAGACATGAATAAACAGAACAGAGTGTACCCAAATCAACCTTAGCTTGAACCATGGAAACATTTTGTGCAGGTGTATGAGTCAAGTAGTAAAATACAATCTGGTTTATTCCTGAAGTGATACATTTCTAAAACTGCCTCATATTCTAGGACTTTTCCCAAAAACTGATCACATTTTTTGACATTCCTCATCTATAGAACACACATAAGAAATGCCATAATGTTCCAGAAACAACCACTGGTAGCCCTGGTTAAAGGTTATGGTATGTTAGGCTTGTTTTAAGGCTTCCTTCCGTGAAACAGAGTTAGCAGTAAAGCTACAGTTTCAGCCACTTCACTCGCATCATAAATATGGGACTTTTTCCCCCTCTTTTGTCGCGCTTACACTCAAATAGCCCTGCTTGAAATTGGATTTGCTCTGCTTCTGCTCAAACTGCATGCTTGCACTCAGCTTTATTGTTACTTGTGCAGACTTCCTGCGCTCCAGCTTCAGCCCTTCTCCTCACACTCCGGCTGCTTCTGTGCGCTTGTGCAAACTTCTGCTCTCTGATATTTTGGGCAACAATGCTGTCAAAATTCCCCAACCAATAGAATGCCAGCTGTAGTGTGGGCGGTTACTCTTTAACCGGGTTTGTCAATTCATCACCATAGATGGGGAAATAACCATATTTACATAGCACCTTTCTTGACAAGGTTACAAAGCTTAACAGAAAAATACCTTATCAGGAAAATGTGGTCGACATGTACAGTTACACCTCTGTGAGTAACACTTGTTTTAGTGTTAAATCAACTGTATGCTCTAGTCAGCTGTATGATGTAGTTTATGTACAATGCAATACAAATCAACAGCACCACAGAGGTGGTTCTGTTAGTTAGCCTACCCTCACTGACAGAAATGCAGAGGACAAAATAATACAAAACACTTTTCAGTATGAAGCAATACAATTCAACAGCACAACAAAGTGCATCCTCTAAAATGAACATACATTTGATGTAACACCTAAAAGACTTTTAACAAAAACTGTACATTTTGAAGTCAATTCGATTCAATTACTTTTAGCTAGGTGTACCTAATAATAAACTGGAAATTTAGTGCATCTTAAAACATAGAAAAGTATCAAATCCTCACATTGGAGAATTGAAAAAGGACTGGATTAATTGATGATCTAGGTAGTTGCTGATAATTTTTAACTAATCGATTAATAAACTTATCATTTCGGCTCTACACATGAAGACAAAGGCTGCCATTATTGTCTGTCCATAACCCTTAAAATACAATGTATTTTTTTCTTACTATTATTTTGTTATACATTGTTATTTATTTATTCAATGCTGCTATCATTTCTGCTATCAGAACACCTCCTGATGTTTGCAACTGCAAAGTTAAAACCTGAATAAAATGAATTTGAATGAATTTTTATTGTGCTACAGTGCATCAAAACAGCAAAACCAGATTTTCACTTAAACTACATAGCCCAAAAGAAGCCCCTTACCCCTCAATTTAATTTGGACTATATCCAAGTTTAAGGTGCAACTCTCAACCCCTTACAAAGCACAGATGATCCATATTTCCACAACTCTGAAATTTAAAAGAAATTGTATTTCCCTGTTTTCCCTCTCCCTCTGCTCCCACCACTTCTGCTTTATACCCTGAGGCTATTCAACAAAATACTGCACAGCCTCATGGAATACATTCTGTCTATATACAGTATATATATTATACTGTATATACAATATAATGAAAAGACAGACAAGGAAACAGAAGTAAATTGGGGGGTGGGGGGGTGGAAGCAGAGAAGGACAGGTTAAAACAGGGAGTCAGTAGGTCAAGAAGTAAAGTTTAAGGAAGGAACTGGAAAAGATGAGTATGCAGTGAATAATTGAACTGGAGAGGAAACACAAACCAAAATTGATATTGGTATTATCTAGTATAAAGTAGCTTGAAGTGTCACTGAATCCATACAACAGTACATCATTGCAATTCATCACATCATGCATTCCAGTCCTGCACAGAAACCTGCAGGCTTCTACATGTGTACCCGCCCTATTCGGATGCATCCCCTTACTCATCAAGCCTATTTCATCATGGAATGAGCTGGGCTGAGCCACGAGGCTCCATAAACATTTCACCACTGACAGGTCTATAAATCTCACTGTGATGGAGAAGGGTGAACATGATTGATACCAGGGGTGGAGTGGGTACATTCACTTAAGAACTGTATCTGTACGTTAGCAGCCAAGAACATTAAAGGGACACTGACAATAACATGACAGCAAAACAACCCTAAAGGCTGTGTTGGTGCAAGTGTGTTTTTACTTAATCTTTTACCTCGAAATGAAAACAAGTAGGCCAGAGCTGAGCGTACGATACTGTGATTGACGAATTTGAGATTTTGAACTTTTTTTCACTGTTTTCCTCATATCCCAACATTAGGTAGTAAGTCACTTTTGAGGAATTGACAGCAGGGTTTGGATATAATTGTGTTAAAATGATTTAAAGGATAGGTTCTCATTCTTTCTAATCGATGGGGTGTTTTGACCTAGTGTTACTTTTATATTACTGTTGGGTTACTGGATCAAAACAACCCTTGTTTTCCCTTGTTTTCTACCCATGGGTACTGTGTAAATTGAACCCAGTATTACATCAGTCTTTTATTGACCCACGCTGGGTTAATTTCTAATCCAGTGATTTTTAGTCTGTGTATATTCAGTCCTAATTTTGTCACATACATTTTTGTTTAGTAATTGTAGTTCTAGTATTTCTTGTCTAGTATTCACCAGTGTAATTTGAGTTGAATTTGATATGCCTGTTTGAGCATGCGTGAAAAGACAGCACCTTAGGAAAGAACCAGTGAAAGCAACCAAAAAAGATTTATGACACTTTTTTGTCACAGACACTTAACAGTACAGTTTGTTTAGGTAGAGTCAGGATCCATTTACACTTTATTTAGGCCACATGCCAATCATCAAACAAATCTTTAATGTCACATTTATAACCGTTGTGAAACAAAAGAGCTTGAAACAAGATCTGGGAAAATACCTCCATACTAGAAGTGCTTCCAAAAGCATGACTGATAATGGGAAACATATCCTTTTACAGTGTATTCAAGCCAGGTGCCAATCACTGATGACATTAGGAAACCTTTAGCTTGGAAAAGTTTGAAGAAAGGGAGTTGGCCTCTGGTCTTGAAATGTAGTAACTTCATGGAATCAATGTCTGAATACAACGACGTTGTAAGCACAGTATCACTAAGGATAAAATTACATAACATATTCATTATTCATTCAATGTCAAAGTCTATTCTACTTGTGTAAGTACAGTCAATGCATCATTTTTAAATGTCTTCAACTATGTACTAGCAGCTATGGATCTGCCACCATTTTATTGAAATAAAATCTCTTTAGTCACATTTACTGTAATCAGTTTTACCTGTTACTATGTTTCACAATCATGTAATGTAGAAATAAAAAAAAACTAAAAACTAATGAGCCTACTAGTATTGACTGCAGATATCAGGTATAATGGTGTTTTTAGGTTAAATTGTGGCAGAGTTAAGCTATAAAATATGTATTAAATAAATAAAATGTCATTTTGACTTAATACTGGTTGCTAAAAACAACATACCACATGCCTTTTTGTGGCCACTGTTTTCCATATACAGCAAATTGTGAATTTATGTATTAAATTGTCCCTGTATTTTCTAATATTAGTGGCATTTGTGTAGGATAATAGTGGTTTACTGATTACAAATATAATTTACTGTATTTTAATATATCACTCTCAAAGTATACAGTATCTCACACCTCCACTCTTTTTAGAATAGAAAAAGCGAATCAAGACCATGATCTCATGAGTCACTGTATTTTGTAAAAATATTTTATATTATAATGAAAATATTCACACCCCTTGTTGTGGACATAGTTCCAAAAGGAGTAGAACAAACAGTGTTAGGTGTAGGAGTGAAGGGGATATTGGCTCACCTGGACATGTAGAGACCTGTTTGGCCAACAGGAAGGGGAGAAGGAGGAGGATGAAGTTACCTGTGAGCTCATCATGCCCCGGGCAGCATGGTCGAAACGCACCTCATGTGGACCTGAAGCATGGGGAGGAGCAGATGTCAAGGTAACGAGGAAAGACAAATTATGGAGGTATGGAGAAATTTTTTTTTTGACATTTGAGTGTCTAATCCATCCTCAATTGTCAATATTATATTAGATGCTTATGTTGATAAAAAAAAAAGGAATGCCGTAAACTGTATCCAGATGAATTTCTTAAATGTACACCATTAACATGCTGTAGAAAATATTAGCTACAGCTCTATGCACAGTGCTTAAAAAAAGTGCTGAAATTGGAGGAAAAACATTTTTCCTATTAACGATGGATGCTGAAAATGATCTATCATGCTGTTAACTAACCTGAAGGCCCAGAGGATAACCTGTGGTTTGGCTGTCAGGACATACAGTGAGGGGTTAAAGGTCAAAGGGTAAAGGGTTAGGGGCCAGAGAGATGAGCAGGGCAGTAAAAAAAAGAGAGATCTGCACAAGCCTGCCTCTGCACCCTCAGGGCATGATATCATGTTTATTCTGTAAACACAGACCCAGCATGTGAAGCGCGCGCGCACACACACACACACACACACACACACACACACACACAAAAGTATGACTCAGACGGACACTAGGTAGGTACAAACATGACAGAAAAGAAAGCACAAACATTAGCCTTGCATTCAAATATAATCACAACTTCTAACACAAGTTGGGGGATTTTACCTTTCTTTTCCTTCTACTTCTGCTTGTCTCTTACACCCTAACTAGTGGAGTTTTGTATGAGGACTTGTTCATTATTCCCCCACGTAAGTGAGACAAAGGGTGACTGAAACATAAACTGAGAATCATAGTTAGAAAAGAAGGACAAAATTGATACATAATAAGCTACAGTGACAAAGAGAGAGAGAGAAACAAACAAAACAGAAACAAATAAAGAGAAGATGCATTTGCAAATCAGGTCTGCTCAAAATACTTTTTGTTGATTATTGATGTAGATTTTGTTAGCATCAGCATTAACAGTAGAGCAAGTTCAATTATACAACATCAACTGCATTTCTTAATAGTTGGCAAAAATTACGTAAATAATTTAAGGCAACATTCAAAATGTTATCTGTGTATGTATATGTAATGTCTACAGCTTTCCCGGTATGCTGGTGTACAGTTCACATGAACCTCCTAGCATAACTACCCCGTTACATGAAAACCATTGCATTTAGCCAAAAGTGTCACGGCAGCTGCTTTGAGAATTTTTAATTCACTGAACTGCTCAGATAATCAAACTGTTATTTTCAACCACAGAGACGGGGAGACATTTCCTGGGAGTTCCTGCATGGGGTCGCCGTCAGTGCCTGTCTCTAAGCATATGCACACTCTCCCACAGACATGTACTAGTCTGTACACGTGCATAATAAAAACATGCACACAATATTAACAATCGGATTCATAAAACTGACAAGTTGACACGTGTAACATTTACCACAAGCAGATCATGTAGCGATAAATGCATGTTTAGAATGAAAAACGGATTCTAGATCACTGTCAGCAGTGCCAAGTACGTAGACTTCTCACATTGCATTTGAAGTAGGTGTAAATAGAAACACACAGTGTCTTCCGAAGAACTTTTGAATGCATTTTGATGCTAACAAAGGCCAAGTTCAGCTGTATTGAATTAGTGTATAATTACAAGAAAAATCCCCTCCGAAAACATTTAAATGCACCAACCTGCCCGGTAAACACAGACAGATACAGGCAGAGACAAACAGGTAAATAGACAAAGGGAAAACGACAAACACACCGGCACCGTTAAAACATCTAGGGTGCACAAGGCCAAAGGTCGTGGTCTCATGGTGACCACGAGGGGCCTGTAAACACTTAGTCTGATCCCCATGACTGAGCAAACAGTAGTGAGTGACGGGATAGGGGCAACCTCACCGAGGCAACTGACAGGTCACCGTGGTTACTGACAGGCGATGACAGACAGGCTGTTAAGAAATGAGCTGATCCATGCTGAGATGCAGAGAGGAGAGATTAACTGCATTATGGGGCCGGGATTAGCAATCTAACCACAATATCCCTCCGACTTGATGTGTGATAGCACAGTGCCACACTTCATGGTACTCTTGAGAATCTGTGTTGTTTGGTCTGTGTATATAATGCGGTTTCTCTCTTTTGATGACTAACAAGTGTCACCTTGGTGCCAACTGCCAATCAGATTTTCTTCCTTGTTACCCGATCAACGTGATTCTGTTTTACTGACAATAGTTCCACCAAAGTGGACAAGAATTGAGTAGAATGAGTATTGTGTGTGTGTGTGTGTGTGTGTATTCAATTAGGTGGGGCAGCCTGCAGGATGCTACTTCACCCTTAGAGCACACAAACCACAAGCTGGCTCACCTCCACATGGTGGAAATCACTGCCAACGCTTCCGTGGTACTGCAAACACAGCTGTGAACACACGTACAGAGTAACCTGGCAGATCAAACACACCTGACAGTGATGACACGCACTAAACAAAAATGTTGCACACAGAGACAGCAGTTGTACCCGGTCTCTAGCTGAAACATGTATTAGCTGGCCTGATAATCAAATGCAAAATCATCAACAATAAAACATAAAATGCAGTAAAATTGTATTTTGAGGATATCTGTACTTATATCTTTTATTATAACAAGTACAGTGTTGTAGCAGTCATCGAAATGGTGAATGTATTTTGAATATTCCTGTTTTTCATTGATGAAAATGTGTTGGAGCTCTATGCTTTATTTTTAAATATAAATAACAGTGAGGTTTCAAATTTCAAATTCAAAGCATTTGTCTTGTTTCTTTCCTACTTTCTACAACACTCTATCCTTCACTGTCCTCCCTTCCCTCTCTAGGCTCTTTCTCCTTTCCTTCCCGTGAAAAGGGAAAGGAGAGGGGGATCATGCCGCACAGAAAAGAAAAGGATTATTTGTTGGTTAAAAATCCTTCACGTCTCAACTAATCCCAAGTGTTTAAGTTCTATAAGCTTTCCTAAAGACCCGGGAATGACAGGAATGGCTCTGTGTGTGTGTGTGTGTGTGTGTGTGTGTGTGTGTGTGTGTGTGTGTCTGTGAGAGAGAGAGACAGTTTGTGTGTGTGAGAGAGAAATACTTGCTACTTCAATCCAGCCCCTAGTGAGGCTCTGCTGGTGGTTTCATACCTTGCGTCCTACTCTGACCAATGGCACACAAGGTCATCGTCCAACCAGAGTGTGGGCTGATCCAATCACAGCAAAGTAGGGGGGCAACAAGGTGACCAGAGGACATGAGGAGGAGGAGGGGAGGAGGGGAATTTGCTCCCACAAAACCTTCACACAACTCTTATGATGGAGCGTAATCGGATTCTGAGGAGCTTAGTGGAAATTTGCCCAGAGAAATTGTCTTATTATTCTTCCTCTTTGTTTAGTGGATGCCCTTATCTCTTGGCTGAATTTGTTGGATTATTCCTTTTTTCCACATAATACTGGGTAACTATTTCCTCAGTAATCACGTGTAAGTGCCCTTAGTTTGCCATTGTACTGTTAGCAGCCACCTCATCAAGAGTTATTATGAACTAGATCCCCACACTAGTTCATTTTTGAGGAGTTAACTGAAACAAATATACCTCAGCATTTTGAATTTGAATTGTTTTCTGGCAGGAACCTCTTACTCTGTACGAGGTACGTTTAGAGTGTTCATAAGAAACAGTAAAGACATCTTGTAGCTCTGTACTGGAATGAAAGCCTGGCAATGACAGCACCGACTTGTGTTTGAACATGAGTGTCAAGCAATAAATCATTTCATTTCACTTTAAGCAGCATGTTTGTTCATGTAATTCACTGTATCAAATGCTGGATGTCAACGCTTACTTTCTTTGCTTGTTTTTGTCGAACAATTTCTCTGGAACAGTAAAGGAAACTCATCCGAAACGAATCACACTTACCATCCGACCTGTATGACTGATCCTGTCTGCTCCCCCAAGAAGCACTGAAGTATTTTAAAGTATGTTAATCGTTGTGGCTCTAACACCAAGGAGGTCCTTGGTGGCTTTTATTCACAACCAAAATAACATTAAATTAGTACGAGTAAATGGACCCTTAAATCCTGCTTTACATCTTAAATATTCATAAGGGGCAGAATGACACGGCACAAAGAACCGAGGGAACTTTGAGATGCGGTAGTGATGATGATGCTCTATAGGTGAGGTCATTGCAGTAAGGAATCTCCTTTCAAAGGATTTACATAAACCCAGAAAAGGTATGAAATATGTTTTTTGCACTACAGGTGTTGCACATGCATTATGAAAGTACATAATACATAATACATATAGCCCTTTTCATTTGAAAACACACTTCTCTTTCAAATGTTTTTAAGAGTAACATACAACCCATCATCAATACTGTACATGTCGAGGGACTGAAAATCCATTACTTGTCTTGGTTTAATAACACACCATTGATGATCAATCTTGACAGTGTATGCATGCAAGTGTGAATCATAAAATACTGCGATTACAATCTTACCTCACAGAAGCCACAGTTTTTAAATTCAGAATATATTTGATAATGAAAAATAGAGGAACATTCTCAGCAAGTAATCAACAATGAAAACATCTTTATATGCATATTTTACACTGTCAATAATCACCCCGGATACACGCTGCATGTTAATAAACGCATCTTCACTCCCATGTACACTAGCAAGACACCTCTGTAGCTCTGATGGGAGCGATGAAAATGGAGTATCTGTGCTTTTGCCTGTCACCACCTCAAATTCATCAAGAATGTTGTGTGGGGAAAATTCTAAAATGTTGAATCCATTTTCTTGAAGATGGTAACTAATAAAAGCATCATAGTTTTCTTTA